>APFE030795453.1:0-89574 GCA_000404065.3 Pinus taeda
AACCCAGAAACAGATCATACTTCGACCTCCTTGAAGACTTCACCTGCCATAGACATAGATCCAAGACTTTTCAATGATCAGAAATGAGGGAGAAGGATCCCCTATATATACAATTCAGTGGAGATGAAGAGACATGTCTTTTGAGCGGGTTGAGCCGACATATGGAAGAGGCTGACCTTGATAAATTACATGAAAGAAACATAAATTCAGAAACTCATTTTTTCTTATCCGAATTTGGCGATATTTAGATTGATTTTGGTCCTCTCGAAAAGAGGAATTCAATGCTTTAATAATATTTCCCATAGGAGTTATCAAAAGTGGAATTTGGCCCTAGTTGCCAATTTTACCAGTACCTCAATCTTTCCCACAATGCCCTTGAAGGTCCAATTTGAATCACAATCAATGAACTTCAAAGTCTTGAGGACATGGATTTATCCTACAATAATTTATCAAGTGGAATGCCCTTGTCATTGGAAAAGCTCAAAATGCTCCACCATTGTAATTTTTCTTTCAACAAATTGTCAGGAGCAGTCCCTAAAGGAGGAATTTTAGGAATTTTCAAAATTCTTGGTGCCATGGCATTATGGGAAATCCTGATCTGTGTGGACCTTGGGTAAGTCTACCACCATGCCATGCTCACAAACATCAAAGTGTTTGGAATACAAAAAGAGTTATCAGACCTATGGTTATTGGTGCGGTGGTTGTTGTATTGTGTTTGTTGTTGGGAATCTTGTGGATTAAAAATAGAAAGAAACATATTCATAGAGAGGACGGGACATCCTTCAGTACAGGACATCGAAGAATTTCATATGGAGAGATCACGACAGCAACAAATGAATTTAGTGATGCCAACTTGTTAGGCGTTGGTAGTTTTGGAAAAGTGTACAAAGGAGTTCTAAATGATAGCACAATTAGTTCTAAATGATAGCACAATTGTTGCTATCAAGCTTCTCAATTTGGAAAATGAGGGGGCCGACAAGGGTTTTGACAAGGAATTCAAAGTTTTGGGTAAAGTTAGGCACCGTAATTTGATTAGAATCATAACATGTTATTCGGACCTCCAAATGAAAGCTTTGATATTTCCGTTAATGCAAAATGGAAGCTTAGAGAAGTGGTTATATCCTAATGGCCAAGAAGAAAGTAATTTGAGCTTGTTTCAAAGGTTGAAGGTAGCAATAGATATCACACAAGGCATGGCATATCTCCATCACCATTGTTTCGTGTAAGTTCTCCATTGTTATTTGAAACCTAGCAATGTGCTTCTGGATGACGATATGACAGCATATTTAACAGGCTTTGGCATTGCTAGTATACATTTTGCAAATTTGAAGGATTCAGAGATCAGTTTTACATGCAGGCTACATTCCTCTAGGTATTATGTGAACTAAATAGCATATCAAAAAAATGTTAGATATTTTATGAACTAGATATCATACTAAGGAATGTTGTCAATGTCTTGTTTTTATTAAAATTTTTATATTATAAACCTGATGATGAGAATGTTTCAATGTAGAATATGGATTGGGTGGACGTGTCACAACAAAAGGTGATGTTTATAGCTACGGAATAATGTTTATTGGAGATTTTGACTAGAAAGAAGCCCACACACAACATCTTTGTGGAAGGAATGAACTTGTTTAAATGGGAGGGTAGTGATTTTGTAAACTGAGTAAAAGTCATGGTTGATGGGAGTCTATTGAGGAGGAAAAGTATGGGCACTATAGAAGATAAGGAGCTGAATTGCCTCAGTCAACTCAAAAGCGTGGGTTTGATTTGCACAAAAGAATCTCCTGAAGCACGACCTACTATGATGGACATTGTTAGTACATTGCACAACTTCAAAGATACCTTTTTGGGAGCTACAGGGATTCCAAAATTTCAATCAGAAATATCACATTTACTAGGCAGTACAAGTACTACTCATAACAACATTGGCGAAGGCCAAAGTTCTTCTAGTTTATTGTAAGGGAGTAGTAGTTGAATAATTGAACCATGAAGTAATTTGATCAATCGTCAGTTGTTTAACTAAACAATGAAGTAATTTGAGTCATTTGTCATTGGTTCCATCTAGTTCAAGGCTTATTATTCTCTCCTTCTCTATGCAGCTTATTTGTAGTTCTATTCCCCTCTCCTTTATGTGGCATGCCTATTGTAACTTGTTGGGTCCATGAGCATGAACAATAAAGTGAAATATACCATAAATGGTGTCTTGTAAATGTTTCTACGACTATAAAATCCTCTGTACTTATTTTAGAAAAACTTTATGTATATCAATCTTATTGTTCAATATTCTTCTACATCTACAGTAAAATGCAAATGTTCCAGATATAGATAGACCAAAGGTTTTGTATTTGTTTTAAAGGATTAAAGAACAGGTCAGCAATTTTGTTTCCACAAGCATTCATGAAACATGAACATGTTGACAAAAATGAAGCTTAGACTATTTTTTATATGTTCCTCCTTTACACCAGCACTATGAAGCCACAGTTGTATTAGAAGATCAATCTGTACCAGACACAGTTCTACCTTATTCCCAAAACAGTCAAGAATTAGGTTGGACACCTAATTTCCATAGGAGGTAGCTGCAGGTTGAAATATGTAGCACAATTTTTATAATTAGTTCAAGATTTGGACTTGAATTATGTTTTAAAATATTATAGTGACATTGGTTTTAAATAGGCCTGTTATCTCTGATATGCCATGAAGGTAACTCTTCTACTTTTCAACACAAGATATGATTTGCAACGTGGTAGATCTGGATTTTAGATGGATTTGGGGGTTCTGTTTATCAGCACAGACTCTTTCAGGCACGAACACTATGAATAATCCATTTGAGAAATATTCATTTGTTAATATGGAACAAAAGTGCTGAGACTATACACAGGTGAATCAGATTTCTGTTTTTATCCATGGATTGGACCCCAGTAATGTGCTGTTCATCAGGAGTGTTGTATTTGACAATTGGGAGTCTATATGGTCATGATATGAGAAGCATGAACTTCCAGTATTTCACTAAGGCTAATCTTGTGTCTACTGTGACAAACACTTGGACTCATTAGTCTCCACACAATATCCCTGTACCCAGAAAAACATAGTTGAAATACTTTTGAGACGTGATTTTAGCATGATTGTCACTACAGTTGGAATGTTTGCAAGAAACTTTGATGTCCAGTCTAGGATACTACATAAATTGTCTGCTGAGTTTGGAGATATTTTCCTATTACAGCAAGAGTGTTATGTTGAGAGAGCCTTTCTTGAGGATTTTCCAGTCATGCTTCAAAGTAAGTGTTCCAGTTTTGAATCTCCAGATGTAGTGTCAGGGTCTGTAAGGCAGCAACACACATGCTTGCATCAGAAATCTGTTGCTATAAATAAGAAGTGGCTGTAAAATTCCCAAATCTTCAGTGATGAAATGGAGAAGACACTTGGAGCCACTGCTGGGATCGAAAGAAACTTGATCTGTGCTTATTGAGGTGTTGGGCACATGATTTTGTTTGCCATTTGTTCAGGCACAATGAGGAAAGTACCTTTAGCATGGACAAATGGGTATGGCATCAAATGTTTGAAGAGAAGCAAGCCAGTGATGAATTCAGTCTTTATAAGAGCAAAGTTCATCCATGCATGAAGGTCTTGTAATCCTGCTCACGACACACCATAACACAATAAATTCTGGAGATTCGTATTTGCTGATATAAATCACTGGATACATTAGGGTTGATATATATTTTGTTATTGGAAGAACGCATATATAAACCTTGTGCGCCTTATTCAGGATCTATGTAGAACTAAGGTTTTTAATATGACTAAAGCTAGCAGTGAGGGAAACTGTAGAAGCAGCAACAAAGCATACTTCTTTGCAGTATTTCTCCATACAGAGGATACTTACATTTTTTTTCCATGCATACTGCTGTGCCTCATTTGTAAATAAATATATCCTTATGTGGCATAAAAACAATCTAATTCTGCCTATATATATGACAGGAAAAGCACGAACTGGTTGGAAGTCAGAATTGAGGTGTCCTCTGTCCTTTTTCTGGCAGCAAAACTCAATTACATAAAGAGCATAATTAGCATTTGTCACAGTATAAAATCATTTAGAAAGACAAGGCACAGGCTACAGAATTAGAATTAATTCCTTTATGTTTTCACCTATAATGCACAGGCTACAGATCTGAAACACACGATTTTCGCTAGAGTATCATTGTCTATACAAGCTCCGGTTTGTTCAGGAAAGAATATAACCAAAAGCCCCAACTAGTTTTCTTAGTTACACTTCGCAATGTTTCTGAATGGCTATAGTATTTTTCTCACCTGGTTCCATTAACAGTAGTGTAATTACGGAAGGCAAAGCCAAGAGGTCCATCACAATTTAGGCTAAAATATCAATTAGATAGAAAAAGCATACATTATGCATGACTTTTGATTTGTTTAATCAACCCACTGGTCCATGGGTCCAGGAATCTAAAACAAAATAAAAAGTGAACAAAGAGAGATAGAGAAAAGGACACGGGATGAACAAAGAAGGCATAAAATATGTAGGGCGTACGAAGAAGAAACACATGCAAAATATTCTTCTGGAAAGAAGAAAGGCGCAAAAAAAAAGATGCAGAGGCTGGAATGGTGATATATCCTTTTAAGAGGAACAAAAACAGAGAAAATAATGATTTCCATTTTCTGATGATGTCTTCCATGAATTTTATGACAAATAATTTGAGTTTTTTTATGCCTTTCTTTTGGAGGGCAGTTTCCAAAAAATAAAATGCTTACGAAGCAGGTAGTCAGAACATTGAATCGAGATCCTATTGGAAAAAACATTCCTTTTATGAAATAAGATGCATACGTTTTCCTGTATGCAAGTCTTTGCAAAATCCAAATAATTTGAAAAGGTCAGGTCAAAGGTAAAATAACACAAAAGAAGGAAAACAATCTGTTCATAACTTTTGGTCAATCCAAAATTGCAAACTCCACAAAGAGCGTGGACAACTTCCTCAATATCTTGTGCAATAGGCATCATTAATAAGATCAAATTATAAGTGTCCATTGAATCCCAGTGGGGTAGCACGTCAATCAGAGTACATGGCAAAAGATGGAGGCCAAAGTGTTAACCCACACTAAGCTAGGTATATGGGGATGTAATGAAATCTGATATTTATGATTCAAGAACTAATAATGGTGGAAAATCAAGCCATCATATTCCACAAAATATTTGATGCATAACTATTAAAAGAATGCAATAATCAAGGCTGGCAATCAAAGAAAAGATATATGAAATCTCGTGCATGGCAAATCATCATTGAGGGAGGAGGGCATATGGTGGTCATTATGGCATTTGGGGAAGGTGAAGGATGGAGAGATGCTATTCTTAGTTGGTAGGCTTTGGTTGTTTTCATTGGATTCCAGTGCTCAACTTACACTGTACGAAGCTTTGGATTTCCATGTCTGTCTCTGCCCTATTTGTCTGTTCTGCTTTGAATCTGAGTGGGAGGACACACACCTGAGGGTGCCACCATGGATAGTTCTTATGTTCTTGAGATAAAAGGGGGTAAGCTGAAGAGAGTGTTGGGGGGGGGGGGTGGGGGCGGCGAAGGGCAGAAGTAGACAAAGAGACTCATGCTCCTCTAAATGTTTTGGGCACAAGAGAAACTCCAGGGTGGTGGTTTTGGGGCCACTAACACACATCCTATTGGGAAGAACTGAGGTCATTTGTCATCCACTCTTCAAGTATGAAGATCTAGTGGGAAGACATGAACGGGAATTTAGAATTTGACATCCAACACCTCAGATTTACACTTGGCAGCATGCCAGCAGAATTATGAAGGAAAAACAGACTTAAGAAGAGATGAGGAATCCTTTTGATTCTCACCAGACAACCCAAAAAATATTCCAGGATATCAGAATGTCTTCAAGGTGCCTATAGATGCCCAGTGATGGTAAAGCATGTCCTCATGGGATTCTTGGCGTAACAAACAACAACCTAAAGACTATGCATCATGATTGCCATCAATGAATGCTTCCATTCTCTGAGGGATACCTGCCAACTTCGGCAACACATGTGAGCTTCTTGGAGAAAAATTTGATAGCAGAAGCATGCTCTGGAGACAAGTAATTACTTGAACTACCTTCTCCAAGAGATAAGGACCAACTGGTGTGGAGGGTGGAATGAGGGCTCTGCAACAGTTCAAAGCAACCAGTTAAGCGACACATTCCCTATGTTTGTTGGACGAAAATGTTGCCAACTCAGTTAAGGATTCTAATATTTATTTTAGCTGTTTGATTTGGGATAGCTTTAAACTTTGCTTACGAAAACATATATATAGGGTTTAGTTTGATGATTAGTTTGCTAGTTTAAAGATTATGGTGGGCTCTATGGGTATGCCTAGTAGTCCTTTCAGAGATTTGAAAATTTTGTTATTTTATTCATCTCTGTAATCAGTAAATATCAAATCCTAAAACCAAAGTTGTGAGGGAGCACTCCCCTACCCTTCGAACCCGCTCCCAATCCGCGCTCCGGGTAGGAGCGGGTCGGAAGCGGGTTGGGAGCGCGCTCCTAAATGGGAGCGATTTCGAGAGCATGCTCCGGATAAAAAAATTTCCGCTCCTTGCCAAAATCGGGAGCAAGTTCAGGGGTGTCGCTCCTAGAGCAAAAATTAAAGCTCGGGAGCGATCAGGGAGCAATCGTTCTCGATCGCTCCCGAGGTTTTAATTTTCACTCCGGGAGCGACGCGCACGATGCTGGGAGTGATTTGCACAAAAAAATTTCTGTGGATGCCAAAAAAAAATTCATTTTAAAAAAAAATTGTTTTAAAAGGGCTTGGGGGTTAAAAAATATTTCATTGTGACTTGAATGAGTTGAGGAGAGCAAAGGAGATTGAGCAAAGGAGCGAGAAGCGAGGAGCGAGCATCGAGGAGCAAGGAGCAAGCCTGCAAGGAGGTTAGTAACTTAGTAATTTAGTATTTTAAACCTTAGTTAGGTAGTAATTTAGCAATTTAGTTTAGTTAGTTTAATTTAGTTTAGTTTATTTTATTTAGTAAAAAAATCATGAATCTAAATAAATTAAATTAATTTTCTCATTCCTATTCCCATTCCCATTCCCATTAAATTTTGTAGATTCAAAAGCCTACAAATATCAAACATCATGGACCTGGCTATATTTCTTGGCATTTTCCTCTTCTTGGTCCCTTTTCTGGTTATTATGGTGCTGGAGAGTAGGAAACAGAGGGGCCAAAATGAAGAGGGGGATGAAGAAGCTGGACAAAGTGGATTTGATGAAAACCCCGATGAGGAGGAGCTGGAGGAGGGTGAACAGGACCAAACCCCATTGTGGAAATATGTTAACAGGCCTGAAGCAGGGAAAGGGGGTGGAACCACTAAATTTCATTGCCCCCATTGCAACAATAATTACACAGGTTCATACAACCGTGCCAGAAAACACTTCTGCAGGAAAAGGCCATGGGATGGAGATAAACAAATAGGAACCAAAACTTGTGCAACTGTGTCAGCAACAGATAGAGCCAAATACATAAGGGAATAGGAGGAAGCCCAATACAAATCTAAAAAATCAAGGGGTTTCTTTGAACCAAGCTCACAATCACAAGCATAAAGAACTCCTTCAACATCCTCCCAAAGTAGTGGATATGGAGGCACAGGGTCACCAGCTTTAAGGCGTAGAGCCATATCAGATTTCCTTGATGAGGGGAGTAGGAATGATGTGGATTCAAAGGTTTACAGGTTTCTCTATGCATGTGGGATACTATTCAATGTTCTTCGCTCACCTTATTGGCACGAAATGGTTTCTGCCATAAATGATGCCCCTAAAGGATACAAGAGCCCTGTGTATGACAAGGCAAGAACCGTTGGACTTGATCATGAAAAAGCAAAAATATCACATTCTTTGAATAGAATGACAAGTTCTTGGACTGACCATGGGGTGTCCATTGTATCTGATGGATGGACAAATGTAAAAGGCAAGCCATTAATAAGTGTTCTTGCTATGTCTGTTAGTGGTGCCATCCTTCTAAATGCATATGATTACTCAGACAAGTTCAAGACCACCATGAACATTGCAGAAACAATACTTGAAACAATTGACCGTATTGGATCATACAATGTCATCCAAGTCATCACTGATAATTCTCCTGATTGTAAGGCAGCGAGAGCAATTATTGAGGATAAATACCCCTTGGTCTGGGTGTTTGGTTCACACATTGAACCTTTTGATGCATGATGTTGTTAAGAACAAAAATGAACAATACAAATGGATTGGTGATTTGTACAAGAAAGGCAAACAAATGATAAAATTTATTATAGATTATAGCAATACCCATGGCCTTTTCTGCTATCACTCAAGATTGGAGTTGTTGAAGATTGCAAAGACTATATCTGGTAGCTATTACCTCACCTTCGGGTGCCTTTTGAAGGTAAGAGATTCATTGGCTAGCATGGTATCAAGTCCACACTGGCAAGTATTAAAGGAAAGGGCTACAAATGTAGCTGACAAGCGAGGTTTTGAACTGGTGGAGCAGGCCGCTCTTGATGGTATGATTTGGTCAAGTGTGAGGCAAGTATTGGATTTCACCAAACCCATTTATCACATGATTCGGTTTGCAGATACAGATAAACCAGTGATTGGCAAGGTGTATGAGTAGATGGATACCATGTTGGGGCAAATAAAAGATATTGTTCATAACAAAGATCCCGACTTGTACAAACTGATTCATGATTGTGTGTGTGTACGGTGGAATAAACTTAATATTCCACCACATTGCTTGGTGTATATCCTTATGCCAAAATACTACTCTACATCTTGGTTGGGCCAACCTGCACCAAGGGGTGGGATTAGGACCAAACCCCATTTAGATGCAGAGGTAATTAGAGGATATTTGGATGCATTAGAAAAGTTGGTACCTGACAGGGAGGAATGTGCAACTATGCACCTTGAAATACGCAGATACTTTAGTGGCACTAGTTTGTTTGGTACCTTCCATGCAATGGAAGACAGAGACAGATTTGATTCTCTCACATGGTGGGAAACATATGACAGCCAGGGACTTTTGCCAAAATTTGCAAAAAATGTTCTATCACAGGTTGTAAATACTTCTTCTGCAGAGAGGTGTTGGAGCACCTACAACTTCATACATAATGTGAAAAGAAATAGACTCAATGAAACCCGGGCAGAAAGCTTGGTTTATGTGCACTACAACTTGAAGTTGTTGAGTCATTACTGTGATCGGGCTTATGAGGATCCCACATATGAAATTTGGGACAACCACCCAAAGGATGAAAATTTGAAGGATGGCACTATACATCTTGAAGAACTAGAAGAGGAACTTATAACGGATGAAGATGAAGCAGCTGCAGCAGCCATGCCACCTCCACCATTCAGTAGCAGTGCTCGATTTTCGAGTCTTGTTCCTTTGTTGTCGCCACCTCCATCTACACCCTCACATGGAGGGCATGTGCTTTCTAGTTTTGGTCGTCGGTCTGTGCGGGAGACTCCTAGAAGACCACCACGACCTGTTCATACAAGAGACTCTCGTGGCAAGGGCCACATGTAGATTTATAGTTTACAATTTACTTGTCTTTTGTAGTTTCTATTAGTTTTCATAACTGTTGAGTCTTGAGTCCTTGACTCTTGACTCTTGACTCTTTCATATCATAATGATATTTTTTGTAAACAATATATGATTGTGACAATGAAAGTTTGAAGTTTGAAGTTGGCAATTATAACTCATTGGTAATGATTGTGAATTATGAATATGATGCTTCATGAAAGACTAAAGCTGTTTCATTTCATTTCATTATTCATAATTCATTTTATAACGTTTCATTTCATGTTAACAGTTAGAACTTAGAAATATCTAAGATATTATTTCTTGTAATGGTTAAACTTAGCTTACAAGTACAACTTTGGTGATCAATGATGATAAATGCTATATATTGAATTTTCAATTTTGAAAGTTTGAAGTTGAAACTTTAAGATTGAATTTGATGAATCATGATTCACGAGATTCAATATGTTGTAGTTGTAATATGTATGTTACTAACTTGTGGACATGGTTGATGAAGATTATAACTTCTAGATGATTGATGTGATATGGTTCAATGATCAATGATTCAATCTATGTTTTTTTTTATATGTTTTTTATGTCTAATTCATCATTCTACATGTTTTTGTTGACATATATGTATCAAAAATTATATATATATATATATATATATATATATATATATATATAGATATATATAATCGCTCTGGGATTCACTTCCAAACCGAAAGCTTCTGAAAATGTCGCTCCCGCTCCCAAGTAACACTGCCTAAAACTGAATCTATGATATGATCAAGCATGGTAAAGCAGAGTCTAGCTAATATGGACAAGGATTGAGATTGATGTTGTCAAGCAAAGCTTTTCTGGGCTTTATCATCAAACATTGAAACTTTAATTTTGAGGCAGTGAAGCTAGAGTGTGACAATGCACATTGTTGTATGTTAATATAAAAAGTCTTTAATCTATCAAAACAAATAAGGAAAAAATATCTAGAAATCCTCCAACCCATTAGAAATGCCCTTGACCAAGTCACAAAATTTCTTTCATGGCTCAACATTCCCCTACCACACTGGTGGATCATGCTAACATCCAAACACCTTAAAATTGTAGAAAACAAATTTGAAGCTTCAAAATTGTAAGGGTACAAAAACACGTGTGAGAACACCCCACGGGTTGACTAAAGGTTAGATGAATCTTACAGACACATTGACAACATATTGTATAGGGGCAAGGGAATAAATCTCCAAGGAGCAGGGACAAGTGAAGTCATTAAAAAATTCAAATGTCAACTAAAAGAATGAGGTTTTAGTGCATATTCATTTATGTATAGTAGCCAGTTAACCCCTAACAATTAGCTTGATTGGAAGATGCTTTGTGCTAAGTCTACAGAGGTCTCAGGATCAAATCTCACAGGTCCTTTGGGGTTACTTATCTATGTGACCTGTGCTAGATCTGCTTTTCATCCAGAAATTCTGCAGAAGGGAAGGGAGAGCTCTATGAGGAGGATACAAAAACACTTTGGACTGAGCAAAATGACTACTATTTAGATGTTTGTCCTGCCCATACGAACTGTACAGACATATGTATGGATACCAAACACACATTGGACTAAGCAAAATGACTTCTATATAGATGTTTGGCCTGCACATACAAATTGTATGAGCACATGGACTATCTAGATAATTGTATGGATCTGAACAATACTATCTGTATGACTATACAAATCCATATTGCGTTATCTGTTGTCGCACAATGTGTCTAGGCACTGCGACAACGCTCAGAGTAAGGGTTGTCACTCTTAATCCATACTCACTCCGTTTAGATTCTCTCCTAGGCAAGTCAAGGGGGGTAGTCCCTTAAGGTAAATGGACGAGAAAGCCTGTGGAACACGGGCTGTAGGAGATTTCAATGATGGAAAACTTGATGAATGAATCTAAATGATTAAATCATATTGATAGATTAAATGCCAACGTAAACAAGACACGACCACAAGATAGAAACAATTATAGCATAATTCACTACCCTCATAGGTCTTGCATTTTTTAACAGTGTTGTAACATGTAGATTAATTTTCTTTTTGGTGAATAATCTCCACCTTTTAAGAAAATATGGTGCAGTGGCTCCAACCCCTACAAATCATTTGGACGAACTAAGAGTAGCACAAAAGATGAAAGGTTGTACAAACCAGCTTATTTTTCAAAGAACTAATCCAACATCAGTACCTAAACTTTTTCATGAAGATATTATATTGAGAATGTTTGAAAAATGGTGAGAAATCTTCTGTGAGAGTGATGCGGAAAGAGTGATAAGGTTTCATTGTTTTGAATATTTTTTTTGTTAAATCAGAAAAAGTTAAAAACCAATATTAATGGATAAATTGGTATTTTTTGCTAAATTTTGTGAAGTGACTAAATGTAGCTTTAACCATTCACCTTAAAATGTTTTTACAATATAATTTCCCAAGTCTATTTAATATCTTCATTATCATTAAAACCAACCTTTATCTATCTTAACTCCACATCTACCACTCTTAGGGGGATGAAATCTATTTATCCCTCTGAGCACTTCGTAGACCCATAATTAAGATGGATCTAAGATGATAGATTTTTCCCTTTAAATTGTCTATGCTCACATGAATACCATGGTATTATCATGGGTTATCATAAACCTGGAGCTTAAAAATTACTATTAGTAATTTATAAAAATTAATAATTGTTTTTTTATTTTAACCAAGTTAAAATGTTTGACATACATTAAATTACAACATCCAATTTTACTCTTGATCCACCAAGCCCTGAGAGGGATCAAATATTTTTTTGCACTCTATGCTAGTTTGCATATCACGATATTTGATCCCTCTCGGGGCTTAGTAGATCCAGAGTAAAGATGGATCTATGCTGGTTTAATTCCCCCATTTAAATATGCTACATTCCACATGAATACCATGCATCAATACCATGTGCCATTTTTATTTTTATTAATATTAATATTAGGGTTAATAATTTTTTTTGCATGGTATTAATAATAATCTAGCCCATGGTATTTGGCCCATAGTATTTTTCCCATAGGTTTCACCTAAATATAACGCATTTTTTGAGTGTTCGTAAATATAAAGTGACTTATGGAGTAACTATAAAAAAATGTTTTATTTGTTTACCATACATGTTGTTCATTTATATTTTTATTAATTTACCATACCTCTTTTACAAATATGGTATTTGGCCCATAGGATTCACTTAACTTAAACCTCTTTTTTGAGCCTTCATAAATAGAAAGAGGGTTATGGACTAAATATAGAAAGAGGTTTTATTTATTTACCATACGTCTAGTTTATTAATATTTTATTTATTTACCATACATTTTGAGTAAGTATAAAAAAAGGTTTTATTTATTTACTATACCTCCACTTTATTTATATTTTTATTTGTTTACACCCTTACATGGTGACTTATGGAGTAAATATAATTTTTTCTTTATTTATTTACCATACCTCTCATTTACTTATATTTTTATTAATTTACCATATCTCTTTTATAAATATAGTATTTGGCCCATAGGATTCACTTAAATAAAACCTATTCTTGAAAATTAAGGTGAATGGAAGGTTGTAACTCCTAATTTCAAGGGATAAATTTACCTTTTTTACCCTCTCCCTTAAAATAAGGTGGGCTATTTGAGGTGATTTATAAAAATGTACTATGATATAAAATATTCGCCCACTAAAAATTTAAAACCCCTTAATTTCGCCTAAGGGCTGGGGCCTTGAAAAGAAAAATTTGAAATGCACAGTGAAACCCAAAAAACCAGGCAACAAATACTAGAAACCAATCAACAAACTAGTGGTCGAAAAACCCCTTAAAATTTACAAGAACTCCTTTAAGAATTTTCCAGAAATCTTAATTTAAAATTTTGAATTAGCTTGCTTCAAATTTAATCCTAAAACCTTCACAAAATTTCTAGATCTGATTTTAAATTTAAATCCCTACAAAAAATGATGTTGATGGACCTCCAGAGATCTAGATCTTACCCTCCAAGGCCTAGATCTGGACTTTGCACAGCTTTCAGCTTCAGATCTGCAGCTGCAATACAACAAAAAACACCCAAACGATATACACAATGACCCAAAAAACACTAAAACCCTGAAAACCAAAGTCAGAAAACCAAAATTAATTATAGATCTATGTACATAAATGGCAAATCTACCAGATCTAGGGAGTGTGAGTCCATCTCCACTCCCAGCTCTAATGATCTGAGGCTCTCAATAGTTAGATCTAACGATTTAGCACAGAAAAATTAAAATTTTTTGAATTTTAGAAGAGGTACTAAGCTCAAAACCCTTCATGCATCACCCATAAAAATATCTTATGATAAGCCCAGGATCAAATTCAAACTGGGCTCTTCAGAAAACACAGATTGAGAGTTGGCTGATTCAGCCGAGAACTTCCCCGAATGTCCAATGATCTAATAATTAAGGATTTTCGTGCAAAACTCAATTCAACATTCAACATAGAGCGAGAAAACAATAATAAAATTCAGATCTAATAGAAATACCTACTATTATATTCAAAACTTAAATTATCATTCAAACACCAGCAATTGAGCAAGATACCTGTACTCAAATCGCTCTTCAGGATCTATTATTAATAGCAAAAAATGAAATTACACATGAAAATAATACATCTTACAACATTTCCATGAAGAGTAACACCAACAGAAATTGACTCCAAAGTATTTCTTTATTGCTCATAAAAAGATTACAAGAGAGCTTTTCACTTAGTACACAATAAAAAAATCGGATGATACTGATTGACAAATGACGTCCTATTTAAAGATAAATCTTTCAACGGCTAGTTCGAGTGATCTTTGTCAAAGCGATCTCGACCGTTGATGAGGATCAAAATTTATTTTAATCTCATCCATCGAAATTTTAAATATTGAGGAAATTTCGAATTTTTCAATTAAATGCATTTTAATAAATTCAAAAATTAAAATTTTGCATTTATTTCTTCAATATTTTGACTTTGACTTAACCCAGGGACCCAAGGCATAAAATATAGCAAAATAATCAATTAGCCTTAGTCCCTGGACCTGTTAAGATTTAATTTTTTAAAGGATCCACGAATTTTACCTCTGGAAAATTTAAATTTACCTAGGACCTATGAGGGGATAAATTATTTTTCTAACCCTCAAGACACTTTACACCATGATTTTTATATTTTTTACATCTTAAGCGGGAAAAACCCATTTGAAAAAGACCCTCATAGACTACCTAGTTTTGCGACACAAATATAATTTAGAAGATCAAGCAATTTGTAATAAAATAACCTAACCAAATAGTTAGGATTATTCCCAAATCATTTTTACAAAGACTCGATCTAGAACACTAGGACTCCCCTAACATGCCAGTGACAAAATCCATTCCGACTTTGGGGTAAGGCTGAAGGAAAACTCTGTCGACCATCCGAGAATGGATCGGTGAGACAAAAAACCTCCTGGAATGTAGATTGTCACTAGAAAAGTAGGTTTACCTAGGTTTTACATACACAACACAGATCTACTGAAATTATTTACATTATACACATGTAGACTGGGTTTACATGATAAGATGATTTTCAGGTTAATGATGATAGCTAGATGGCAGGAACACATCGATTAGGCGCTATGCCTTTTGCAAAAAAGGGTGTGTATTGCTATGTGTCGTTGACACATAGTAGTCAACATCTGGCTCTACTTGGGGACACGTTGCTGCACTGGAGGAATGTGAGAATCCATAATTTGCATCCACGCAACACACAACAAAACATAAGTAGCATCCATCCAAAAATCATCATATAACGTTAAGCACAAGAAAGATATAAGCTCTTCATTTATTAACTAGTATAACAACATGAAAAACCAAATCTATCTACACAATGAAACACTGAAATAACAGGGCATAAGGTTAGAAATACAATATAAAGATGTCCCATGGCATTAAATGCGTTCAATATAGTGCATATTGAGCATTTTCCTACTTTCAGGAAAATCTGTCGACTGTTTCTCGGATGTGCCATGTCCAATCTTGCATATAGTAAGACTTTTTCCTATCCGAAAATCAAGCTGCTTACTGCCATCTGATGCATCACATCACTTTCTCACTCTTTCTCTTGCGATTTTTCTATGTGGCAGGGTGTATCACTGATGACGTTGAACATTCTATTTCAAAACTCAAATGAAGTATGTAGGGTATGCATGACATGTCTTTTTTCATTCTGCATTTGATTCTTATCAATTTCTGTTTTATCCGAGTCACCTTCAATTAGCCACTTTTCAATGGATCGAATGACCTCCTCATGATAAGATGGAGCTTGCTACAGCAGATAAGGAGGCTTCTGATCTATTGACATCTCCTTGTTTCTTTCATCCTCTGACAGATGCTGAAATTTTTGTACCTGTATTGTTATGGCATCCATCTGGTTAGAGTGTTCAACCTTCATAGCATTGATTTCCCTAGCATGTTTTTCCTCCATGGTCAATAACTTATCCTGAAGGCATATGTGACAACTTTCACATCTTTTATTACTTTTTCATTCTTTGCTTTCATTCCCATGAAACAATTTTGCATGTAGTTTATCTCTTTCTTATGATTTTCTTGCATGGTAGCCAACTGATTATTATAATCGAATGTCATGATGGTCATTTCTTCATCCATAGTTAATAACTTGTTTTGCATAGAATTAATTTCCCTGTCATGATTAGCTTTCATAGTTTCCATCTCCTTATCTCACTTCTCCAAGTGGGTGTATAAAGTTCTCATATCCTTGACGTATTCAGTTACAATTTTTTCTTAATTAAGCTCCATATTTTTTACCAGCTGCATTAGTTCTTTTATAATTTTCTTATCATTTTCCCTTTCATTGTCGACACTGATTTGACAACTTGTCCTTGATTTTTCACTGTCACAGATTTGATCTGCAACAGTACAAGTGGACGACACATTCTGATATGGAGAATTGTCTTTAAATCTTTCATCGACAGTTGAATCCTTCACAAAATCACTTTCATTCTGTTGCATAATTTTAGGGGCACCATATCTATCTTTAAAAGCATTGACGATGTCTTGTAAAGAAGCGAAAGAATCTTCAAGACAATTATTAAACCAATTCAAAGTATCACCCTCTAAAGAAAAGGCAAATAGATGCATTTTGTCATCTTCATGATCATATTGGAGAGAACTACAATATATGAGCATTATATGAGTAAACTTGCATACTGCTTTTTAACAGCGTCTGAATCACCACCTGAGAACAAAGACAATTTATGAATGGCCACTTCTGGAATATCACAGAGAACATCAGTAAAATGACACGAGGTAAACGAATAATCCATGATGAATAATGAGGGACCAAATGAATGATAGACAAAGACATCTGCTCAAGAAATTCAAGAGATCCATAAGAAGGGAGCTTCTAGTAGAAATTCTTGTAGAAATGAAAGAAGTGGAGTCGCCACTTGAACATGACTCTAGCTCTAGAAAAGGCAAAAACAATTGGATAAAGGGGAGGGCTTCTTGTCTAAGAAATAATAAATGAAAGAGGTGGATTTGCCACACAAACAAGAAATGAACGGAAATGTCTAGGTGCTAAAAGTGCAGATAAAATGATAAATGAGATGACAAGAGATTAGGTGATGAACAGATCAAATGACGCCATGAATTGTTGTGCTACTTGACAGACTAATGAATGGTGGAAAAGATGAGATGTGCCAAGGAGTGTTTACTTTGCTGGCTAAAATGAATGATAGAAACATGAAAGATGAATTTCGTGAGGACCAAGGATAGAAAAACTCCATCCTCAGCAGCGACACCAAAAAATGTTGTTGCACAATGTGTCTAAGCAGCGCGACAATGCTCTGAGTAAGGGTTGTCACTCTTAATCCTTACTCCGTTTAGACTCTCTCTTAGGCAAGTCAAGGGGGGGTAGTCCCTAAGGTAAATGGATGAGAAAGTCTATGAAACACGAGCTCTAGGAGATTTTAATGATGAACAACTTGATGAATGAATCTAAATGATTAAATCAAATTGATAGATTAAACGCCAATGTAAACAAGACATGACCACATGATAGAAACAATTATAGACCAGTGCCTTGGATATTTGAATTAACAAGTTATCCAGAATGATGAAAAACAACAATCATAAATAATCCATATGCAAGAAATCCTAGAATTAAAATTATTTTCGCCCAAATCTAGATTAAATAAATTTTCTTCAACAACCAAATATGATTAAAAATGTTTATTGCACCTTGACCATAGGAAAATCATAAAAATTGCATTTAATGACCAAATGACACAAAGGAACTTTAAATTAAAATTTTGTAATTATTCCTTAGGAACTTAATTTAATCAAAGGGTTAAAATAATAAAAAAATTTAATGGGCCATAGGCCACATTAAAAATTCTAAAGTTTAAGAGAAAAAACCCCTTGATTTTGTTTATTCTCAGTCACAAAATCTCTGCTTTTTTTTATAGAAATTTTTAATGTTTAAAATTTTTTCTAATTTTATATTTTTTAAATGTTTTTGGATTTTTTTAACTTTTTTATTGTTTTTTAAGACTTATATAATTAAAAAAATGAAATCAAAAGAAAACAAAATCGATTTTTTTAATTTAATTTTACTTTTTTAGGATTTTTTAAATGTTCAGAACTTTTTACCTTTTTTTTAAACTTTTAAGATATATATATATATATATATTTATTTAATTTTTTATTGAGTTTCCAAATCTGAAATGAAATTAAAATAATAAAACGTGAAATTATATGAAATAAAAATTAAGAAAAAAACAAAGTAAAATTGAATCTTAAAGTAAGTCGAAAAAACATTCTAACCCTAAAATACAAATGAAATATCGAAGTGTTTGCTTGATGTTGTTGTGTTTTGCAGGTTTGGTTGACGGCAAGGAGTGTGGAAAGGGAAATTGCATGAGAAGACTACAGGAGAGAGGAGGACTGCTGGGAAGAGTGGATGAACGTTGACTGTGTGAAAGCAAATGTGGCAACAAGGAGGGATGAACAAGATGAAGACTGCGTGAGGATGGGAGCTCGATGGGAAGCTGATGAAAAGACTAAGCAGCGAGGGTTTAGAGACATCGTGAGAGGGATGGAGGCTCAATGTTGCGGGTTGATGAGCATAAGGGTTTGAAGCTTGAGGCAACAAAGGAATGGATTTGAGGAGGTTTTCTGTTCTCCTTTTGCAGGTTTGGAATGGCGACCAACATCGCAAATTTGAAGAGAAAGCAGGTAGCAGGGCTGGGGCCTTAAATTTTTTTTTGAAATGCACAGTGAAACCCAAAAAACCAAACAACAAATCTCAGAAACCAATCAGCAAATTGGTGGCTGAAAAACCCCTTAAAAATTTACCAGAATTCCTTTAAGAATTTTCCAGAAATCTTAATTTAAAATTTTGAATCAGGTTGCTTTAGATTTGATCCTGAAACCTTCACAAAATTTCCAGCTCTGATTTTAAATTTAAATCCCTGCAAAAAATGATGCTGATGGACCTCCAGAGATCCAAATCTTACCCTCCAGGGCCTAGATTTGTACTCTACACAACTTTCAGCTTCAGATCTGCAGCTGTAATACAACAAAAAACACCCAAACGATATATACAATGACCTAAAAAACACTAAAACCCTAAAAACCAAAGTTAGAAAAACAAAATTAATTATAGATCTATGTACATAAATGGCAGATATATCAGATCTAGGGAGTGTGAGTATGACTCCGCTCCCAGATCTAATGATCTGAGGCTCTCAATAGCGAGATCTAACGATTTAGCACAGAAAAATTAAAGTTTTTTGAATTTTAGAGGAGGTACTAAGCTCAAAATCCTTCATGTATCACCCATAAAAATATCTTATGATAAGCCCAGGGTCAAATTCAAACTGAGCTCTTCAGAAAACACGGATCAGGAGTTGGCTGGTTCAGCCGAAAACTTCCCCGAACCCTCGATGATCTAATAATCAAGGAGTTTCATGCAAAACTCAATTCAGTCGTCAACGTAGAGTAAGAATACAATAATAGAATTTAGATTTAATAGAGATACCTGCTATTATATTCAAAACATAAATTATCATTCAAACCCCAGTGACTGAGAAAGATACCTGTACTGAAATCGCTCTTTTGAAGCTATTATTAATGGAAAAAAAGAAATTACGCATGAAAATAATACATCTTACAACATTTCCATGAAGAGTAACCCCAACAGAAATTAACCCCAAAGTCTTTCTTTATTGCTCATAAAAAAATTACAAGAGAGTTTTTCGCTTAGTACACGATCAAAAGATCGGATGATACTGACTGACAAATGACCTCCTATTTAAGGATAAATCCTCCAACGACTAGTACGAGCGATCTTTGTCAAAGTGATCTCAACCTTTGATGAGAATCAAAATTTCTTTTAATCTGATCCGTCGAAATTTTAAATATTGAGGAAATTTCGAATTTTTCAATTAAATGCATTTTAATAAATTCAAAAATTAAAAATTTGCATTTATTTCTTCAAAATTTTGACTTTGACTTAACACCAAGGACCCAAGGCATAAAATTTAGCAAAATAATCAATTAACCTTAGTCCCTGGACCTGTTAAGATTTAATTTTTTAAAGAATCCACGAATTTTACCTTTGGAAAATTTAAATTTAAAGACCTAGGACCTATGAGGGGATAAATTATTTTTCTAACTCTCAAGGCACTTTACATTATGATTTTACATTTTTTACATCTCCAGGGGGAAAAACCCATTTGAAAAAGACCCTCACAGACTACGCAGTTCTAGGACACAAATATAATCTAGTAGATCAAGCAATTTGTAATAAAATAACCTAACCAAATAGTTAGGATTATTCATAAATCACTTTACAAAGACTCGATCTAGAACATTAGGACTCCCCTAAGATGTCAGTGACAAAATCCATTCCGGCTTTGGGGTAAGGCTGAAGGAAAACTCTGCCGACCATTCGAGAATGGATCGGTGAGACAAAAAATCTCCCAGAATGTAGATCATCACCAGAAAAGTAGGTTTACCTAGGTGATTACATACACGACACGGATTTGCTGAAATTATTTACATTATACACATGCAGACTGGGTTTACATTATAAGATGATCCTCGGGCTGATAATGATAGCTGGATGGCAAGAACACATCGATCAGGCGCTATCCCTTTTGCAAAAATGGGGGTGTTCTGCTATGGATCATTGACATGTAGTGGTCAACACTATCCATGCGATTGTATGGGACTGAGTGTTGTTGGAAACATCTCTTTCCTAGTTACCTACTCTCTCTCCCTCAATGTTGCTCAACCTACTCAACTGCCCAAGTGTGTTGAAGGTATGTACCTTGCCCTATATATATACTTTTAGCAGAGAATCTATTTTTAAGAGTCCTCCTAGTCTAAGTTATGCATGAGATACAATCTTAGGGGCAATTTTTTTTGTGTAAATCAACTTTTGTATTAACAAAGAAAAAGTATAGTACAAAACTTCTGCCTTAGCAGATTAATGGCCACTAGACAGCAGGCCTGGCTACTTAGTAATTGAAAGACACAAGCACACCATGCAGGGCGCAGAGAATGAAAACACGCTAAACCAGAAGGCAAGGAGGGTCTGCCAGAGAAGTCTCTCGACAGGTTCCAACGACAGAAGACATAGCAAGACAGAAAAAGAGGAAGCATAGGAAGCGGTCTGCAAAAAGAGGAACGTGACTGCCGCAATTACCGGTTGGCATGCCCTGGCTTGGGAGGGTTGCCCGGCTGAGTGCCTGAAAAGTCCCCACGCTGAGTCTCAGCGAGCTTGCTGTCATTGCCAATGACATTTCTCAAGAGCTTGATCAGCACAGTGAGCTTTTTGTTGATGCAGTCAGCCTGTTGGTCCAGCGAGGTGAGCTTAAATTCAATACTTTCCACGACCGCCATGTGGTCATGCTCCATGGCCTTAGTGTGTTTCTTGAGATTGCGCAGCTGCTCTGCCTGCTTGTCCTGGGCATCCAGAACTTTGCGAGGAGGGTCTTCATGCACCAAGCTTCGGCTTGAGTTCGGACGAACTGGGTGGCACGAGTATAGGTAGTGCCTGGGTCTAGGAGCCAATCTACTTCCTTCCCAATTTGCTGATTCGAAACCTGTGTTTCCTCCTCCTTGACACTGGCTTCCAGTTCGCTAATTTTGCGCTTGTTGCTCTGGGATGTCCTTGTTTCGTACATATTCTTTGCTTGCTGGAGGTCTTTGTTTGCAGATTGGTTTCGACAACCTTCCCCTGCCATTGCGACGCCTGTAGCCACGAAGAGTTCCTGCGCAGTGTTTGCAGATGGAGCGGGCTCTGACTTACTACGCGATAAAACATTGCTTTTCCTTGTGGCCTTGGTTGTAGTTAAATAACAAATGACCAGGAGGTGATCTGTGAGTGGCTGCTCTTCTCTGTGCCACTTGCATGTCCGTTCGGCATAATTGTTGCGCGATGGGAAAATGGTGAGGCCTTGAAATGATTGCCGACCTTTACGATCACCGTCATTCCCTTCCTCCTGAGCGTGCCAAGTGTGTCTTGTCCTGCCCGTCTTGTGGCGAATGATTTCAAAGCGGATCATGGGGGGTGCGTATCTCTTGATCGCCTGCGTCTGACAGATATTCCTTATGTCATTCATCCTACGACTCTTGCTTGATTTAATGATGCTGGCTAAATCAGCATGTCTAATCCCCTGAGTCATTAAGTTATTCGGTCATCCGATCTCACATCTCTGCCGGCCTCATATCCAACCTGGATAGCTGCATGCACTTTTCCTTTAGCTCTGGGCTGTCGATGTCTTGCCAATAGTTGTCCCACCTTGCGTTGGGGTGTTCAATCCCGAAGTTCGCCAGGTGGTCAGCAACCGTGTTAGCCTTGCGACGGATCTCCTTAAAGGTGAGACCTTTCATTTCCCCGAGCATTTTGGCTATGTTATCTGTTACCTGTGCTAAACGCCAATGTTTCGTTACCTTGCTTACCGACGTGCCTTTGTAGATTTTCCTGGCCGCGGTAATGGCTACCTCTGAGTCACCTTCAATCATTGCATTGCCTGTTTGGTTCAATTTGAGAATTTGTAACCCTTTTTCCATAGCTGCAAATTCCATCTCATTGTTGGTTCCTTCTCTTGGGGCTTGACTGTAAATGTGGAGAATTTCCCCTTTGTGATTTCTGATGACTCCCCCTATACCTGCTAATCCGGGATTGCCTCTTGAGGCACCATCGAAGTTCAACTTTAGGAAGCCAACAGGGGGGCTATGCCATCCAATTGGCCCCGTTCGAGGCTCTTGTTGGCTGCCTATGGTTACCATGTTATGTCCATTATCCAACTTGAAGATTTTCAGAATTTGTTGGTCTCTGGTTGAGAGTTGGCTGTCGGGAACTGTTCTGCATTTTGCCAAGATCAGCTGTCGAACATTTTCGGTTAAGGTGAGTTGCGAATGCTCTAAGTTCCTATGATCATTCTGAAATATTGGCCTGTTTATTTCTTTCCAAATGGTCCAAGTTATGAACCCTGGCAGGACTTTCCAGATGCTGCTAATTCTTAGATTGTTAGAGTAGTCGCTAGGCCAATTCATTATGGTGTTTTGGATGGAGTCTTTGTCCCTATTGTTTTGCTGCATTGTAGTTTCTATCCACTTCCATAGGTACTCCGCCCATTCGCATGTATTGAAAAGATGATTTATATTTTCTTCTGCTGTTTTGCAAAGGGGGCATATAGAGGGACCAAAGAATCCTTTTTTGCGCAAATTTTCCCAGGTAAGGGTTTTTCCCCGCATAAGGAGCCAAAGAAAGGTCTTTATTTTGGGCCAGAATAGGGCATCCCAGACCTTGATGCTCCAGAGCATGACCTCCCCTTGCTCAAAATGCTCAAGCTGCTCCCTTGCTTCTTTGAGGGTGAAATTGCCGCTTCCTTTCATGCCCCATCTTAGCTTGTCCCTTCCTGTAGATGTTCTTATCTTTCTTTTGTTTAGAGTGCTTAGCAAGTTCCTTGTGTTGTCGTTTTTTGCGATTGAAGTGCCAGTGTTAAGGAGTGACCATTCTCTCCATTCCTGTTCGCTGTTGCTGTGGCTCCAGTACTAATGGACCTTGTACTTGCCCCTGCTCTTACATTCCCTTTTAAAGTCCTCCAGGTCTGGAGTTCCAAGGCGAGGGAGTTGCTGCCAAGCATCTTCCCAAAAGAATGTTGTTTCCCCGTTGCGGATTTCCCAAAAGCTATGGTCCTGAACTATGTTGCGGTTCCGCCTAGCTAAATTCCAAATGGAAGACCCTTCTGGCACGACCTATAACCTAATTAGGTCTTGTTCACTGCAATCTAGAGTGTATTTTTCCTTCCAATGTCTTGCCCAAGGTAGAGTGGGTTCTTTTAGCCAGCGCCACCACAACTTAGCTCCACAAGTCATGTTGATGGTGTGGGGGTCTATTAGATTTAGGCCCCCTGCTGCTTTTGATTTACAAAGTTTGTTCCAGGCCACCAAAGCCCATTTGTTTTTTTTCCGAATTGCCTTTCCATATGAATGATTGCTCGATAGTTCTTATCTTCTGGAGGATTCCTTTAGGGGCTGGCAAGATGGAAAGCAGATACTGCGAGATGGCTTGTAGGATTGCTTTAGTGAGGACCAATCTACCCGCAAAGTTGAGGGCTCTGTGAGTCCAGTGCCTGCATTTTTTCTCCATTTTTTCCAGTATTTTTTCCTAGTGATGTTTTTGCCAAGGTTTGATAGTTAGAGGGGCTCCCAAATACTTAGAGGGTAAATTGCCCCGTCTAAATCCAAGAATATTTGAAAGATGCTTCTGAATGGCAAGATGAGTATTAAAGAAAAAAATGGTAGATTTGGCGTGATTAATTTCCATACCTGACGCTTTGCTGAAGAGGTTTAGGATATTTTTGAAAGCCATAGCTTCTTTCACAGTAGGGGTGCCGTGCAGCATGGTGTCGTCCACGAACTGCTGGTGCGTAGTTGCGGGGATAGAGTGCAGAGGATGTAGCCCTCTAATATTGCCGTCTGCTTTTGCTTTATGAATAAGTCTGCTTAGACCTTTCATGAGGATCACAAAGAGGAAAGGGGAGAGAGGGTCTCCCTGCCTGATACCTCGGGAGGGGGAGAAGGGTTCCGAGGGGGAGCCATTGACCAGGATAGAGAAATTGGAGGATTTAATTAAAGCAAAAACCCATTTAGTCCATTGATAGTCAAAGCCAAAGGCTGTAAGAATGGCTTCCAGATATTGCCAATTGACTTTATCGAATGCTTTGGAGAGATCCAGTTGCATTAACATACCTGCTATCTTCCTGGTCTAGAGAGTGTGAACCATCTCTTGAACTAAGAGGATGTGGTCCAGGATTTGTGTGCCTTCCACATATCCGGACTGTTCTTCCGAAATTAGTTTGGGAAGAATAGACTTGAGTCTGTTGGCTATAACTTTGGAGATGATTTTGTAGATCACATTACAGAGAGCTATAGGTCTAAATTTCTCAGGAGAGTTGGCATCTTCTTCCTTTGGAACAAGAGCCAGGAAGGTGCAGTTTAGCGATTTGAGAATGGTGCAGGAGCGCCTGGAGTCTTCAACAACTTCCCATACCTCTGTTTTGATGGTGGACCAGCACGCTTTGTAGAAGTTTATGGTGAAACCATCAGGTCCTGGAGCTTTGTCGTTTGGCATACTTTTGACGGCCTCCTCCACTTCATTGAGACAGCTCTAAGAAGAGTTGTGTTTTGCTCAGTATTTATGATGCGGGGTATGGCCTGAGAAAGAGTCTCGATTGCCTCTGTTCTTTCTTCCTGCGTCTCCTGAGCTATATGTTTGAAATGCCTGGTGAGAAGAGAAGAAATGTCCTTGTGATTTTGAAAAGTTTCTCCAACTTCATTGTTGAGTCTTAGGATTTTGTTTGCGCTTCTGTAGTCTAAAGTGAATCTGTGGAAAAACTTTGTATTTTGATCTCCTTCCTTGAGCCACTGGACTCTGGATTTCTGTCTCCAAAGTGTTTCCTCCTGTTGACAACGAAGTTGCCATTGCTCCATCAGTGCTTTTTCCTGATCCTTGGAGTCCTCACTGATATTCCCCGAGGTCCAGATCTTATGAATATGATCGAGCTTGCTTTCTATTGTGGATTTTTCATGAAAGATGTTTCCGAATTCTGTTGCATTCCATTGCTTGATTTTGCTTTTAATATGTTTTAGTTTGCTTTGGAGCTTGAACATTCTGGTTCCTTTTATGTTCAATGGTTCACATTACCATTTCTCCAGCAGTTTGACGAAGTTGGGGTGCTGCAGCCAGAACTTTTCAAATCTGAAAGGCTTGTTTCTAGGAGTGCCTAGGAAGGCAGCTTCTAGTGAGATAGGCCAGTGATCCGACCCTCCACTGGGAAGAATGTCAGAGTCCACTGTGATGCCTTCAAGTAAGATACTTTCTGAGATAAGAAATCTGTCCAATCGAGAAGCAATTAGTTTCTCTCCTCCCCGTCTATTGTTCCAGGTGAAGGAGCTATTTTTGGGTAGGATGTCTACTAGTTTTGCAGTTTTAATGAATTCTGCGAATAGCTTTGCATCCTTGTTGAGCCTTCTTGTTCCTCCTTTTTTCTCCAAGAGAGAGGTTATCATGTTGAAATCTCCACCCATAATGATCTTCGAGGTGAGATGTCTAAGCTTTAGACTCATAAGTGAATTAAGGAAATGAAATTTATCTTCTAATCGTTGTGGTTCATAGACATGTATGCATAAGTAAGTTTCGGAGTTACCTATTGCTTGAACTTCCGTGGCAATGTAGGATCTGGTGGCTTCCATTGAAAGGACACTTACTACTCTGGTGTCCCAGAGAGTGGTAATGCCTCCTTCCCATCTTTGACTGGCTACTTCTATGAATTCAATAGGTTTGCCCAATTTTTTGCTGATGTTTGCCATGTGAGTTGTGGCACATTTGGTTTCCTGTATGAACATAATGTCTGGCTTTTCTCTTTGGAACTTCCTTTGGAGAAGTCTTTGCTTTGCTAAGCTGTTGAGCCCTCTTACATTCCATGAGACTATTTTCATTTATAACGAGGATTGTTAATGGTAGGATGGGAAGGCGTTAAGTGCCTTCATTTTGCCTGAGTTTAGCATTAGGATCCCCAGATCGTGCAACACTTCACCATTTGTTCTTCGTCCCCTTTTCTTTTTTTGCTTGAGGCCGGTTGGATTAAGGGAGATGCTTTTTGAATGGTTTCCTGTACCTATTGCAATGCCTAATCTTCTGTTTTGCTTGTCTAGTTCCGCCTTCTGTCTTGCTATGAATAGGTCACTGATCTTCCTTAACTCCTCTTCTGGGACATTTTCTAGTCCTTGAGCTTTCCAATTTTCCTCCATGACTAGAAGATTCACCCCTACCTTCTCTAGGTCTTCATTGAGCTCCATCTCGTCACTTCCCCCATCACTGGTTAGCATATCTGTGTCTTCATCATGAACTTCTTCATGCTTGTGCATGTGGGCCTTGGAACTGATTTGATCTTCCTCCTTTTCCTTCGTGTTATGGTCTTGCTGGTCCTTTTGCTTCTCAGTTCGCTGTTTTCCCACATTTGTTTCTTCGGTGTCTGTGTCTGTTTTCAAAATGTTGAAAGTGTTGATGGTATTTCCTGGCTCTACCCCTGTTCTGTTTGATCTTCTCCTGTTGGCTCTTTGTCTTTCTTTTGGTTTTGTAAAGATTTCTTTGCTCTTTACTTCTGGTGTTGTTTTGAGAGCTTCTTCTGTTTTGTTTAAAGGACAGTCTCTGACGAGGTGGCCATGTTCATGACACTTTCTGCATCGGAATGGGATTTGCTCATAATCAATGGCTTGAAAGTAGTCCTCATCTCTAAACTCCAACCATAAGCCTTCATGCAAGGCTCCTGAGACATCCAACTCTACACAGATTCTAGCACATGAGGTGTACCTTCGCTGAATAGTTGCTTCTGAGGCTTTAATGAAGGTTCCTAGCCGGTCTCCAATTTGTTTGAGGGTTGCTAAGCCCCAATAGTCTATTGGAAGGGAGAATAGTCGGATCCACACTGGAACTTGTGTGAAGGTTTCATTTTCTGGGACAAAGTTTGTTTTCCAGGGTCTCATGTAGAGTCCCGCAGAAGCAAAGAAATAGGGACCTCCATCAAAAACCCTGTCCTTATCCTCTAAGTTTGTGAAAACAACAGTAAAGAAACCTTTTGCTCCTAGGTGTAGTTTGATATCACCTTTAGGTTTCCAATGTTGCTAGATCCATTGACAGAGGGCGCGTTCCGTTGGCCACAATCCCATGAACTTGCATATGACTGCATGTTCTGACATATGTTCTCGTTGGGCTTGAATCTCCGGATCTGTGCAGACTACTATGAGGGTTTCTTTTTTCTTTGGTTTGCAAGCGCCTTGCGCGGCTTTGTTGGTGCTGGGAGTGGAGGATGTCTGTTTTTCCTTCTCTTCTCGCCCTTGTTTCTCTGCATCTTGATCTTTTTCCTCTTCTGTTTGGGCGTTTATCAAGCCTGTGATCCTTTGGTCTGCAACTGCTTTGTTGTTCCGGTTCTCCTTGCCATTAATTACTTTGTCTTTCCTTTTGGAACTGCTTCTTGTTTCTGTTGGCATTTTCTGTTCCCTTTCTGTGCTGGTTCCGCTGGAGTCCTTGCGTTCTCCATCCTCTGGAAAGTTCAACAAAATTTTTTCTTTTCTGTTTCAATCTTAGGGGCATTTGCTAAACATAAGAATTTCACTTTTTTTACTAAAGTGAATTACAAAATAGAATTACTTTTCCAAAAATAGAATTATTTTTCAAAATTATCTCAAATTACTTCTTATCTTCACACTGAACCTGTGCAGAAGTTAATGTTCGAGCTATAATTCTCAATAGTGAGATTTTTAGTACCTTAAAAAGTTTCAAGTAAAGCACCATTAATGGCAGCAATGAGCAAAAAATATCTTGGCAAAATGCATCTTGAACTTCAAATATGGTTAATATGATTGATTGGCCATCATAGATCACAAATCATTTAAGTTCAAAAGTTATTTTTGACAATTTGTTTCTTTCGAAAATTGCCTTAATAGTTCACTGCGCCATGTAATTATTACATGTAACCCCTCTAAATCGACTGGTGTGTTTAAGTTTAAGAGAGACACATCACATATAGTTAAGTGATATACTTGTGTAAGTTGATCCCTACACAGATGAAATGTAAGGGATATCGTGCTTGGCTAAAGTCCTCCACCACGTATTTATTTTCCTAGTAGTCTGCTCAGCAAAATTTAGAAGTGAGCTTCAACAATATTAGTCCATTGTCTCAATATAATTTCCCAATTTTTTTTATGTCAATTCTTCATGGACTCTGTGCAATCACATTGAAGTTTCTTCACATTTTTCTCTATATTTTCCATGAACTCTTTGCAGTTATATTGAAGTTTCTCTGAATAAAATTGCTAAAGCATTGATAATACAATTTTAGTGATTTAAAAATTCCAAATGCATTTGATTTATGTGTTTTCTTGAAAGCCCAACTGTACTGAATGTTGGAATAAATGGTAAAGCACATAATCACTAAAGCTTGTGTGCATTTTCATCATTGTTTGCTGTTGAAATTTCTAAGTCTATCCATTAGAATTGTTTTTTTTTCCCTGTTTTCTGAATAAGATTGATTCTATTAAAGATACAAAAATAGTGTTACATGGAGGCTTCAGCCTTTGCAGAAACTACAACAGAGTAATAACTAGGCATTAGTCATTAGTAACAAAAAATTAGACTGCCCATTCAGGGAAACCAGTCTCAAAAGGGTTTGAGCTGCCCATTTAGGGGAAACCAGCTTATATAACAACAAAAACCAGGTTGGAGAGTTTTCCAGCATAACTGTAAATAACCAAGCGAAACTAAACACCACATGTTAACCATCACAAAGAACAATCATCACAGACAACTTGATGACACGTAACTAGGAGGGGGAGGAAGAGCCGGCTAGGTGTCAGCAGGTGGCGGTGTCTCCTCCACAATGCGACACCTGTGATCAGATGGGTCAACGTCGGGCGGTGTCTCCTCCACGATTGGACACCCGTAATCAGAAGGATCATCGCTAGTATGCTGTTGGCCACTGGTCGTGGCCTCCCGCTTCCCTGTGCCATCTGGAATGCTAGTGCCTGCTATCTCCTTCCCGAGTCCTCCTGGGTTCATTGCTTCCTGGTTGGGGCGAGCATCTACCGGTCTATTTCGAACCTCTTCCTGCGCTCTGCTCCTGTTGTTGTTGCTATTCCTATTCCTTATGTTGTTGGCTTGGACAATTTTGCATTGAGGCTCCTCCCTGAAGGCAATAGAGATTGTGGCAATGATACAGGGGCAATTCAAGGTGCATCTAAATTGGAATTGAGTGGAATGTGAGGGGTTCATCGATGGCTCAGAGCTAGTTTGAGGGTATTCGGTGTCCTCTGTATGAATTTGTCAAGCTCTTTGTCCTTGTCCTCTTCCTCTTCCACCTCAAGTGTTAGGATAACAACCTCCGCTTGGAGCCTCAGACGTAGGCGAGGGGGAGTCAGCCTAAGTAGAATTAGGTAGGAAAAGCGAGGGCGAGCGTATTTCTCGCGCACGGCTGCTTCCTCTATGGCTATGCATTCTACGCCCGAGGCAAGGCATGTTGATAGGGTGGATATCAGGGCTCTAGGTACAAGCAGGAGTTGGAGATGGGGTGGAACAGTTACGGAAGGTAGGGGCATGGGGAATATGAGTGCTAGAGACATAATTGAGACCAGAGACAGTAAATTGGTAATGGCTGTGTGGATTACAGGAGAAATGAGCCCCCTCAGTGAACTCAATGCAGAAAAGTAGCTGACAGCGTCTCCCTGAAGCTGTTCTGTAGCTCTGTTGAGCCGCAGCAGGAAGACAATTGCAGGCGAGAGGAGGCAGAGCCGAGGGTGGATGTTGGTTAATCTCCATATTGAGGTCTGGAGCCAAAAGTAGGTGGCCTCAGCTCTCTCCCTGCATTAATGAATTATGGTAATCATGTTGCTTCATTAAATGATCATAAGTGTTGGTGGTGGGCTTTGCGTTGGCAGTGCGGGAGGCCATGTGTCTATAGAACTTGCCCGCCCAGAGTATCATCGTCGTGCAGGCAACATTAATCACATGCATTTGGGGTATCCATTAGAAATTTAATCTATATTCTTCTGGTTTATTTGTTCTACTTGTTAATTTCGAACTAATTATTTAAAACATATCAATAACGAAATAAACACAATACAGTCTCAACATCTACAAATCAACAATTGAAAGAAAACAAACACACAAGTGAAACCATTATTTATGGACAAATGTCCCCAGAAAAACCCAATGCGGAAAAACCGGTGCAACTATTATGAGGGTTTATTATTATGCAGTATTTCCTTGAGTACAACTGGGTGCCAAACTAGCTCACTTGACAGAGAAAAACAACCGGCAATAATACCTCTTTATTCGGAAACAGGTATTCAAAAAACCTGTCCCACGAAACCCTCACCAGCAACACGGAAGCACCACGTCAGCCTCCAGCTACTCTGCGTCAACCTTAGAACCCTCAGTGTCAGCCCTTTGAGCCACTATGCAGCCTTTGGGACCCTCTGCGTGGATGGCACAGGCCCTCTGGCCTCTGCGCTGTCTTTGTTGGGCTTTGTGTGGCGTGCTCTAGTTACTGCTTCTTGCTCTCTACCTCCACTCTGGTCTCTTGGGCACTATCTTTGCCTCTTTGTCCAGTGCTCACTGCCCCTCGCTACTGATCATTGATTTGACTTTGCTTAGCAACCCCACTCTAGCAAATTGAATGACTGATCACTCTGGTGTATTCTCCAACTGACCCTCAAGCCTCCTCTTATACTTTTCCTATTGGTCCTTCAACGGTCAAGATTAAATCTCTAATCAATGGCTAAGATTAGATTTGGCTTGATCCATCACTTTTCGAACCTTCTAACCCAGTTTTATATTAATACCCATTAATATTTTATTTTTCCTAAGTTTAGACTTAGGAACTCCATTAAAAATATTAATTATTTTAAGATCTCCCAAACCAGGTACAATCTGTCCAAACCATTTCTGGGTCATGGAGATCTCCTGTGCTTTAGAGAACATTCGATGCTACCCCAAATCAACACTCCCTCTTAGCGAGGACTGTGCTCTAGTAATACTCCACACTGATCATCACTCTGATTATATGGCACCGACACCTGTGCTGATGCTAGGCCTCCTCGCCCAACATCCTATGCCCTGCTGCATCATGTGCTGCATCCTGTACTGCTTCCCATGGCTCAGCCACTACCACTTCTGCATCCATACGACAACTCCCTCTGCATCTATGTTGTTGTTGGTCCTTGCTGCTAACACTACATCTGCACTATAACCCACTCTCATGATGTTGCATCATGATACTTCACTGCAACTCAGTTACTGAGAAGTAAGTAACTGATCCTCCCAACTTCTAACATCCCTGCCATGCTAGAAACACTCTCGATGTTGAAGTTCTCTCGACCGCTATCAAGTGCTCCCTTTATGTCCTTTGCACTGCTGCAACAACTCTCTGCATCTCGCATCGCTGCGAACCTCTCTGTGCCATCATGCCCTATTGCAACACTCTTTGTGCCTCTCTCACTGTTGCATGCTGCTAGCCTTGCACTGCCTGGGGACTCCTGCACTGTAGCACTCTCTACCACTTCATCCACATCTGCCTCTATCGACATCCGCCAGTCCTGCTACTCTCTCTTTGGGGCTCCCGTAGCAAAGTATAAACCATTAGGCTGTCATCCTCCTTGGTTTACTTCTTCGCCTTCGCTGGCGCTGCCTTAGAGTCAGACGCCTCTCCCTTGTTCTTATTCCTCGAACACTTGTTCACATAATGACCCAATTCCCCATAGTTGAAGCATTTGACCTTGGAGAGGTACTTTTTCTTCCTCTTCTCTTGCTTTCCTGCAGATGCCAGAGTTGCATCATCTTCCTCTTCCTTCTTGATACGAACTCCTTTACTGCTACTTCTTGTCTTGCTCAGTCATATGATCTCTTCTTGGTGAAGAGCCATCCACAATTATTCCAAATCTGGAAGAGTCGCCTTGCCCAGTATGCTATGGACAAATGTCTGCCACTCCTCGGAGACTGTGTTTAGTGCAGTCCTCACCATCAACTCCTGATTTGGCATGGCTCCTATGGAAGTCAGTTGGTCTTGGATCTCCTTCAACTGGCCGAGGAAGTGATCTATCTGCTCCCCATTCTACATCTGATATGACCGCAGCTGATTCTCAAGTAACAGCTTCCTCTACACGGAAGTATGCTGGTACAACATCTTCAAGGTGTTGCACATTTCCTTTGTTGTATTCTTCTCGGCAATATGTTGGACCACATGATCCTTGACCCCATTATGGATGATGCATTTTGCCTTGGCCATTGCCTCCCCATACTTGTCATTAGTTGTCGGGTCAACTGGGATAGCCATTATTCTCAAGGTGAAGCCCTTGATGTGATGTCTATCTAGAATGGATAAGATCCTGGCCTTCCAAACCACAAAGTTGGACACTCGGTCCAGCCTGTCCTCATCCCTCAATCCATTCACGACCATCTCTCTACTCTTCTTGTCGACTCCTCCTAGTCTCTCTACTTCCCTCCTGGAAGTCCTCTCTTCGACTCTTGTTGAGTCTCTCTACTTCCCACCTGGAAGTTCTTTGTTGGACTCCCTCTGAGTCCCGATTTCCCTTCTGGAAATCATTCTTCTAATCGTCAAGTTGCACCTCTCCGATCTTCTGTGCACTTGCAACTTTGATCCGGATTCCTTGACTAGAAATCCGCCTCGGTAGAAACTCCCTCTACCTTGGTTTTTCCTTATTAGATATTGTTTTTCCCATAGTACCCCACCAGCTTTGCTCCTACAAACTTCCCACAGCTCCTATGCCCCAACAACTGAAGGACTGAGCCTCTAGGCTATGCGCAATCCCCACACTGGCAAAACAACTCCCTCATCCAACTGTGTCAACCCTTTTGGTCTTTGTGTGGCTCTTCGTGAGCTTCTTTCTGCCCTCCTAAGCCTCTGCACTGGCCTCTCTCTGGCCCGGACTGATGACGCAGTCCCTCTGCGTCAACCCTTCTTCTGTCGCTTTTGCAATGATCAGCTTCTGTCACTCGGCATAGCTGATTCTGCTGCAAGTCCTCTGCTTAGCTGATGCCTTCAGCTCTCCTATGATCTGCAACCATGCTCTGATACCAAGTTGAAATTTCTAAGTCTATCTGTTAGAAATTGAATCTGTATTCCTCTGGTTTATTTCTTATACTTGTTAATTTTGAACAAGTTATTTAAAACATATAAATAACGAAATAGACACAATGCAGTCTCAACATCTATAGATCAACAACTGAAAGAAAGAAAACACACAAGTGACATTGTTATTTTTGGACAAATGTCCCTGGAAAAACCCATTGTGGGAATATTGGTGCAGTGATTTTGAGGGTTTATTATTATGCAATATTTCCTCTAGTACAATTGGGTGCCAAACTGGCTCACCCGATGGAGAAAAACAACAGGCAGTATACCTCTCTATTCGGAAAAAGGTATTCCGAAAAAATATCCCATGGAACCCTCACCAGCAACTTTGAAGCACTGTGTCAGCCTCAGAACCCTCTGCGTCAACCCTCTGAGGCATTGCGTAGCCTCTGGGACCCTCTGCGTCAGTCCTACTGCGCTCTGCGTGGATGACACAGGTCCTTTGGCCTCTGTGCTGTCTGTGCTGGGCTCTGTGTAGCCTGCTCTAGCTGCTGCTTCTCGCTCTCTACCTTTGCGCTGGTCTCTCGGCACTATCTCTGCATCTATGTCCAATACTCACTGCCCCTCGCTGCTGAACGCTAATTTGACTTTTCTTAGCGATCCCGCTCTAGCAAACCGAATGACTAATCACTCTGGTGTATTCTCCAACTAATCCTCAAGCCTTGTCTTATAGTTTTCCTATTGGCCTTCAACGGCCAAGATTAAATCTCTAATCAATGGATAAGATTATATTTGGCTTCATCCATAACTGTTGGAACCTTCTAACCCAGTTTTATATTAATACCCATTAATATTTTATTTTTCCTAAGTTTAGACTTAGGAACTCCAATAAAAATATTAATTATTTTAATATCTCCCAAACCAAGTACAATCTGTCCAAACCATTTCCGGGTCTTGGAGATCTCGTGTGCTTTAGCCTCTCCACCAATTTTAATGGTTAGAGTACATCTGATGCTACCCCAAATCAACATGTGCAGCACCATGTTTGCGTCAGAGGTGTTTTATTAGCAATTTTAATGGGTGTTTTGTCCTAGTTTATTTTTAGCAATTTTGATGGGTGTTTTTGTCCTTGTTTATTTTTGGAAATTTTGTTGGGTGTTTTTTCTAATTTGCAGATGGTAAATGGTAGAGTTTATGTATAAATAAATTTCAAACGTTTTGTGATAATTTCATTGGAATATAATGCTATCAAAGTTGCAATATCCCATGTAGAATTTGTGCTAAGGAGAAAAGTGAGAAAAGATAAATTACAAGTAACAATGGTAATCTTAATGTCCCTATGGAATGAGTTGAATGTGAAGAGTTCTGAGAGGTGAGATATGTTTCTTGCATCTGCGGAAGTGTTAACCAAAGAAGAAGTAGCACTATCTATAAAACTTAGTGAAAATGATCTTATTTTCTAATGGAAGAGACAACAATAGCTCCAAACCAAGAGATTGTTATTGACAGTCTTATTAACCTGAAAAAGAATGTCCCTGATGCATATTGCCTTCTTATATGTCAATGTTGGCTTGGAAGAGATGCCTTCAGCTTCCTCCTCCACTTACACTATTGCTTCTATTGTGACCTTGAGAGTGTCTGTCTATGATGAGGATGAGTATCTCTTATCATGATGTATATGCTTTTCTTTTTGATGAAGACCTCATCTATTTCCAAATGTAGATCAATCAAATCGTGAATCTCATCTCTCCATAACTCTTGGCACAAGCTAGTAGCTAGCCCCACCACAACCCTCTTGGAAAAAGGTCATTGTTCAGTTAGTAGATTGGAAATCTCTCCTAATATCGACAGGGTTGGGTATATGCACAATCCATCAAAGATTTTAAGTTTACCATCTCCATTAAGGTCACCATATCCTACATGGAGTATGTCAACTCCCATTCACGAGGGAGTTCAACTAACCAATGTTGCAAGGAACCTTTACACTCTCCTAAAATCACTCCATCAAGGCATATTTCTCTAACCCCACAACTTGAAATGTGTGTAATGGGAAGAAAAACTTATTAAACTTCTTGTAGTCCATTATTACTCTCGGTAACTCCTCAAGCAAAATCTAAGTCTAAATTGTCATGTTGTCCCTTTGTTGTGCCCAAACCTATTCATGGAACCCTTAATGATGGGAGTTTCTTAGCACTTTTTGTGCCTTATAAAATAACATACCTCTAACTTCTTTTGTTTCTTTTTCTATGACTAGAACTACTATTTCTTGGTTGGCACTGATGATAAGATGGATGCCCAAAGTGGTGGCACGAGAATTGAAGGACAGTTGAGCATTGAGCAGAGACACAAAAAGAAGAGGAAGAGAAGTATATTAGAAGGGATTGTTGAAACTATCGGGTTGACTTCTAGAAGGCTGACCATGGCTTCCTTTGGTGGTTCTACACCTTTGCCTACATCTCAGGTGGTAGTGTTTCAGCGGTCAATGGTTGTTGTTCAGGATAGGCATTATGATGAAATTTCAAATTATTTCTTGGCCATAGGTTCAAGTATGCCATTTGTACATTCTCCTTCTTATTATCAAATCATATAAAGAAGAGGGGCATAGCACATAGTCATTTTAACTAAGGAAACAAAATGTTGTATAGAGCAAGCTAGAGTGAGTCTTGACTGTGGAGCAAGGCTTACATCCTCTGCCCCTGCAGCATTTTTACCTACTGCAGTAACAAAAGTAGCAACAACAACAACAAAGGTTGCACATGAAGTTTCTCTTTAGTTGCTTTCAAAATTTTAATGATCTTTACCACTGCTATTTATACTGACATCTAAATGAAACCTCTTTCCTATGGTGGGCCATTTATGATAGGGTGGAAAATATCATGCAAACACTCAATATGTGTTCACATGCCTGTTACTAATAACATGCTTCTTGTTCACAAAGGAGGATGATGTACTCTTGGCCTACTTGAATGAAGATGGACTGAAAATTGAGCCAACGTGGTAAGTAGTTTGATACAGAAGGATGATAAATTGTTGTATTCATAAATTCTGCATAAGTTGATAGGAAGGTACAGAAGGATGACGAATTGTGGGATTTAGGAATTTTGTATAACTCTGGGGAGTCTTGTACATTAGGATTTGTGTTATATGTGTCTTACTGTAAGCATGGCTTTTCATTGGCACTCTGTCTGTGGCTCAAGTATGTGTCAAATATTCCAATGGTACTTGTCAATATAAGTGAAGGAATTGGAACTGGCTGGAGTTTCTTTGTGCCTAACTATGGAAATTTCTAAGTCTGACACATCAGAAATCCCTACTGCATTATCTGATTCATTATCTCCTACTTATTCTTTCAATTAACAAGTTATTTATTAATGTAAATACCGAAATAAACACAAATGCAACCTTCAAACATATATAGATTAGCAATTGAAATAAACTGAGAGAACACAAAGGACACTGTTATTTTTGGACAATCATCCCCGGAAAAACCGAATGTGGGAAAACTGGTGTAGTAGATATGAGGGTTTTATTATTATGCAGTTTTTTGAATACAACTAGGGTGCCAGAAATGGCTCACCCTTCAGAGATTTTCCTTGGTAGGAGTACTTTTCTTTGGAGACAGATATTCTGGCTAATCAACGACCGGATGAATAGCCTCACAGTGACTTCGATTGTTCCCTTAGTTGGACAGCGAAAGCTGCTCCAAGCTACCCTCAGGAACTACGTCACCTTCTACGTCTCTACACCAGCTAATGAACTCCCAGTCTGCCCCACGAAAATTCCTCAGCACTGCCTCTTCAGCCCAGGGTTAGATTTGCAGCCCTATATGTTGCCTGTGTCAGCCTCTATTGCGTTTGCGGTAGCCTCTTGGACATTTGTGTCAACTTCTTCGCCCTCTACGTCCTCTATGTTGGCCTCCTCAGCCTCTACGTCAGTCCTAGCTGCCTCTGTGTTAGCCTTCCAAGGTTGTGCACTGTCTCTCTAACACTCTCTTTGCCTCTCTACTATGTATTCTCGGCCTTCCGCCGAACCACCTATCGTTGTAACAGATCAGTAACTTGATTTCTCAACAAACCCTACCCCAGAAAATTGAATTCTTGATCAACTTGGTGTACCTCCATCTAACCCTCAAGCCTCCTCTTATACTTTTCCTATTGACGATTCAACGACCAAGATTAAGTCTCTAATGAATGACTAAGATTAGATTTGGCTTGATCCTCGTTGTTTAGAAGTTTCTCACCCATATTATATTAATACACATTAATATTTTAATTTTCCTAAGTTTAAACTTAGGGTCTCATTAGAAATATTAATTATTTTAATATCTCTCCATTTGGGTGGAATTTCACCAAACGATTTCTAGGTCTTGGAGATCTCATGCACCTTAATCACTCCACCAATTTTCATGGCTATATCACATCCAATGCTACCAAAAATCAACACTCCCTCTTAGCGAGGAATGTTCTCTAGTAATGCTTCACCACAGAAGCATCACACTGATCCTCCGCATCAGTACTTGTGTTGATGCTTGTCCTATTGCCTCACATCCCTTGCACTGTTGCTTCCTGTACTGCTACCCATGACACCGCCATTTCTACATCTATACTACAACTCCCTCTCAACATGCTGCCCATGCTGCCCCTAACACTGCCACTACTAATTGTTGCACTGCAACTCAGTTACCAAGAAGTAGTTAATTGACTTCCCCCAAACACTGACATCCTAGTTAATATAGAAGCCTCTTGATGCTGAAGTTGCCTTTGCTGCTAACCTGTGCTCCCTTTGTTGCCACTGTGTTGCTACAAACATCTCTATGCCTCTCGCACTACTGCAACCTCTGTTGCGCTGATACATACTTGTGCACTCTAGACTTGCCTGCTGCTCCACCACACTTTGATCCAAGAGTTTGGGCACCTCCCATGTATGTAGTCCTCCTGACTACAACCTGATGCCTCCCCACCTCTTCTCTAGAGGTGCATGAACACTCATGGCATAATCGTCATCAGTCTCGACCTCTTTCTCCGCCTTTACCGAAACTGCCTTTGAATCAGAAGCCTCTCCCTTGTTTTTCTTCCTGGGATTATGGGATGCTTAATGTCCCAGCTCCCCATAATGGAAGCACTTAACCTTAGAGATGTCCTATTCCTTCCTCTTCCCTTGATGTCCAATAGGTGCTGGAGCCGCATCCTCCTCCTCCTCTTTCTTGACTCGAGCTCCCTTACCACTACTCTCCACCTTGGTCATCTTCCTGATCTTTTCCCATTGAAGAGTTGCCCACATCTCCTCCCAATCGGGAAGAGTAGCCCTACCCAAAATACTTTGGAAAAATGTCGCCCACTCCTCGGAGACTGCATTTAGGGCAATCCTAGCCATAAACTCTGTTTCCAGTGTAGACCCCATGGAAGTAAGCTCGTCACGAATCTCCTACAACCTAAGAAGGAATGGTTCTATCTACTCTCCCTTCTGCATCTGATATGATCTCAACTGATTCTCCAATAGCATCTTCCGCTGCATGGAAGAGCCCTGGTATAAGGTTGTCAAGGTGTCCCACATCTCCTTTGTTGTGTTCTTATCAGCAATATCTTGTATGACATGATCTTTAACCCCATCTAGGATCATGCACTTCACCCTCGCCATTGCCTCCTCATACTTTCCATTCTCAGTTGGGTCAACTGGGATAGCAACTACTTTTAAGGCAAAATCCTTGATGCAATGTCAATCTAGGACTGCCAGGATCCTGGTCTTCCAGATGACAAAGTTGGAAGCCCCGTCCAACTTGTCCTAATCCCTCAGTCCGTTCACTGTCATTTCAGCTCCTCTTTTGGACTCCCTCTGAGTCTCGACTCCCCTCCTGGAAATCTCCCTCTAAGTCTTGATTTCCCTCCTAGAAATCCTTTGGCCAGCTATCGAACTACTCCTCTCCAATCCTCCTTTGCCACTGCAACACGAATCTGGATTTATTGGCTAGAAATCCGTCGAGGTAGTGATTCCCTCTACCTTGGTTCCGTCTCCTTAGACATTGTTCTTCTTTGACATAAACAACATCCCACCAACTCCTCAAATCACAATGTGCCCACAGCTCCACAAGCCCTAACAACTGAAGAAATTGAGCCTTTCAAGCTCTACGCAATCCTAACAAAGGTTGAATCTACCCCTCCAGTTAACTGCGTCAATCCTACTTGGCTGAGCAGGATGATGTGGCTCTCTGTGAGCCTCTTCTACCTCTCTCTGCCTCTGCGCTGGCCCTCTCCTTGGCTCAAAATTATGATGCAGGCTCTGCGTTACTTCTTTTCTTGTTGCTTCTGCTCAGGAACAATGATGTCTCTCGGGACAACTGCTTTTGCTGCAAATTTCAAATTTCTTCTGGTGTCTTCAGTCCTCCTGTGATTTGCAATCCTTTGATACTATGTGGAAATTTCTAACTCCGACATATCAAAAATCCCTACTGCATTATCTGGTTTATTATCTCCTACTTGTTCTTTCAATTACCAAGTTATTTATTAATATAAATAACGAAATAAACACAAATGCAGCCTTCACACATATATAGATCAACAACTGAAATAAACCGAGACAAGACAAGGGAGACTGTTATTTTTGGACAATTGTCCCCGGAAAAATCCAATGCAGGAAAACTGGTGCAACAGATATGAGTGTTTTATTATTATGCAGTTTTCTGAATACCACTAGGGTGCCAGAAATGGCTCACCCTTCAGAGATTTTCCTTGGAAGGGGTACCTTTCTTCGGAGATGGATATTCCAGCTAATTAGCAATCGTATGAATAGCCTCACATTGAATTCGACTGTTCCCTTAGTTGGACAGTGAAAGCTGCTCCAAGCTACCCTCAGGAACTGCATCATCGTCCAGAGACTATGCCACCCTCTACGTATCTACGTCAGCTAACTAGCTCTCAGACTGCCCCACAAAAATTCCTCAACATTGCCTCTCCAACCTAGCGTCAACTCTGCAGCCCTCTGCGCTACCTGCGTCAGCCTCTTGGACCTTTGTGTCAGCTTCTTGGCCCTCTGCGTCCTCTTCTTTGGCCTCCTCATCCTCTGCATCAGTCCTAGCTGCCTCTGCGTTAGCCTTCCAAGGCTACGGGTTGTCTCTCCGACACTCTCCCTAGCTCTCTGCTATGTATTCTCGGCCTTCTGTCGAAGTTTCCCTCACTGCAACATATCACTAACTCGATTTCTTAGCAAACCTTGCCTCAGAAAATCAAATTCTTGATCAACTTGGTGTACCTCCAACTAACCCTTAAGCCTCCTCTTATACTTTTTCTGTTGACGATTCAATGACCAAGATTAAGTCTCTAATCAATGGCTAAGATTAGATTTGGCTTGATCCTCTTTATTTAGAACTTTCTCACCTATATTATATTAATACACGTTAATATTTTAATTTTCCTAAGTTTAGACTTAGGTTCTCAAAAAATATTAATTATTTTAATATCTCTCCATCCGGGTAGAATTTCGCCAAACGATTTTTGGGTCTGGGATATCTCATATGCCTTAGCGTCTCCACCAAATTTCATGGCTAGAGCACATCCGATGCTACCAAAAGTAAACACTAGTTACAACCCAAGGGATACCGCTGCACATATAAGGTGCATGCTTTATGATGAACCCTTGAAGCCAATGATTCCTTGGTACAAGGTTTGAAGGTAATATTTTGTCCATTATTCAATAAAGATATTTGTAGAATATTTTACAAATTTGAGGTGCACACTCACAAAACTTCACTATTGATTATGTCATTAGTTTTAGCTAGCACTATGTTTGGAGGTGGTATGAGGACTGTCATCCATGCCATGATTTTCTCTAATTCAGGAGTTATGGGCATGAGGTCAGTTCACATGGCAGCTGCAAATGGTCATTGTTCAGTTAGTAGACTGGAAATCTCTCCTAATATCGACAGGGTTGGGTATATGCACAATCCATTAGCCATTTTAAGTTTACCATCTCCATTAAGGTCACCATATCCTATATGGAGTATGTCAACTCCCATTCACGAGGGAGTTCAACTAACCAATGTTGCAAGGAACCTTTACACTCTCCTAAAATCACTCCATCAAGGCATATTTCTTCTATGACTGGAACTACTATTTCTTGGGTTGGCACTAATGATAGAAGGACAATTGAGCATTGAGCAGAGACACAAAAATAAGAGGAAGAGAAGTGTATTAGAAGGGATTTTTGAAACTATCGGGTTGACTTCTATAAGGCTGACAATGCTTGCCTTTGGTGGTTATACACCTTTGTCTACATCTCAAGTGGTAGTGTTTCAGAAGTCAATGGCTGTTGTTCGGGATAGTCATGGTGATAAAATTTCAAATTATTTCTTGACCATAGGTTAAAGTATGCCATTTGTACATTCTCCTTCTTATTGTGAAATCATATGAAGAAGAGGGCCAAAGCTCATAGTCATTTTTATTGAAGAAACAAAAAGTTGTATAGAGTAGGCTAGATTGTATTATGAAGAGATTACTTCTTTCCCAACAACTACAGTCAAGCACAGTTAGTTGATTTGGAGCCATATAGTTTCTCGAAGAGACTCTAGAGTGAGTCTTGATTGTGGAGCAAAGCTTGCATCCTCTGTCACTGCAGCATTTGTACCTGCTGTAGTAACAAAAGTAGCAGTGCCAGCAAGAAAGGTTGCACATGAAGTTTCTTTTTAAATCTTAATGATCTTTACCACTGCTTTTTACACTGACATTTAAATAAAACATATTGCCTATGGTGTATCATTTATGATAGGGTGGAAAATATCATGCAAACGCTCGATATGTTTTCACATGCTTGTCACAAGTGGACTTAGGATTATAGGGAATTTTTGGAAGCGTTGATGATTGGGAATGATAAGGTTACAGATCCTTTCATAAGGATAGGTTTCTATCATTCATCTAAATAGGTTATGCCTAAGAAATTTTAAATATTGTGAAATTATTTTCTAATGAAAATATTTTTCTTCCAAGATGACATCAAATACAATCTTGATTCCAGGTTCCATTTTTGAGGTGTCACTCTTTGAAGAGAATACGAAGATTGAACTTCAAGAAGGCATTTTAAATAAATTCAAACTGACTATTATAGTCAGTACAAGTAACATGCATATTTTTTACTCAAAGGAAATCATTCATAAATATGAGACCCATGAGCAAGGCACATTCCTAAAACTCATTGTTATTTGGTTCTCTGGTTGGTTTCAATTATTGTCTTTAAATGTACAAGTTAAAGAACAGTTCTGGATTGGATTACCTCATAAAATCGCAGTTCTCAAGGACTTATATCATATTTGACTAGAATTCTATGAAAAGAGAAGGGTAGGTGTTTTATTTATTATTCTCTTTTGCCCCGGGACCTTCTTTTCGGCTAAACATTACAAACACAGTTGTTTTCTACCATTTCTGTGCCTGCTCTCTTTGTTGTATTTTACCTGTTGGATTTTGTTGCCTTGGCCCTTGATATTGTTGTTATAGGTTTGTATTGAATTCTTAGTGTACTTTGTGTCCAAGGACTTTTTTTTAGCAATGCCCCTTCAAAAGTTACCATGGGTTGAAAACTTTAAAGCCAAACAAATTGTGTTTTTGTTTCATATAATGAACAACAAATTATTTGGATCAACACTACTAACATTGAATTGAAATTGTGAATTCAGAAAGTCCAATTGGACAACCTTCAGCTTGATTTGCTGACATTGGACAATAAATTTAGATTCATATAGGAAATTGTAAATGGAGAAATCATAGTGAACAACTGGAATGTGTAGATTTGTTGTTTGAATTCAAGAACAAAGGTTTCACTCCATTCCATAAGAAGGAAAAACCTAATGAAGAATCTATTGCTAGGGAAATAGTAGATGATGAAGAGTCTCCCACAAACAACATTGAGGCAACAAAGGGTGTTTGTGCTAATGATTATGAGTATCTTCTATCCATGGCAATAGGAACATTGACTTTAGAAAATATCCAACAATTAGGTGTTGAGAGAGACAAGTTTGAGGATGACGTTGAGGAGTTTAAAAAAGAAACACCCAAATATCTATGGTGCAAAGACCTGGATAACTTTTCAAAGGATTTGGATGTATGTTCTGCATCTTCTGAAACTTTTGGTAGATCCATATTTTTGTTGACTCTTCCTGTCTGAGAAGCGAGTTGCTTCATCCATTCTTATGCCTTTTGGTATATTTGGTTTCTCGTTTGTTTGTAAATTTTGTAGGATCAAGAAGTGCAGGAGGCCAAGGATGATGAATATGAGTTGAGAAACATGGGAAATGATGTTGCCAGAATCTTCAGACAAGTAGGAAAAAAACAGAGAAAAATAACCAAAAAAAATGTAATTACCTTTAACTCATATTACCTTCGTACCTCACTGATGATTTCATGCAAGGCTTAAAAGTCTGGCATCTCTATTTGATTGATGCAATGAAGAATTAACAAACAATTTTTTTACTTGCAGGTGTAAAATATTAACCTACATTGTTTTTTGTATATTGATTATGTTTACGTTTCTTCCAAGATATTTATGAAGAATCCTAATCTGGTGAAAGCGGAGATGAGATATTTTACCTACATTGTTTCTTAAGTTGTTTGTGTGTTTCTTATTCTCAGATATTCATGCTCAGTTCGAGGTTGGATGCAACAGAGATTATGACACATGACATCATAAGTGATTTTCTAGGAGTTAAATTGAATATAAACAATTTTGTTGTGAGTTTTCTTCTAAGATCATATGCTTCGTTGCTTTGGTGTCAAAAAATTATTATTATTTTTATATCTAATATTTATTTCATCTGTTGCTATGCTTTCCTACTAATCTGTACTAGATAATCAACAAGTACAAAAGATAGAAGAAAAAAATCGACGTGAGAATGAAGAGTTGCAGGAAAAGGTTTATCTACTTATGTAATAGTTTTCAAAGCACTTCAATGAGAAATTTCTGAAATTATTTACTTGATTATGATGGGTAGGAATAAGAAGTCCAAAAGCTAAGAATCAATTGAATGGTTTAACTGAAGGAAGAGAGAGGTACTTGCATGTTATTATTTCTTAGAGTAGAATGGTAGAATAAGAAATCCTAGATAACATGTCCATGTTTTTTTTTTCTCAATTTTAATAAACCATATTTATCTTGCTTTGAATGCTACATTATGGATGAACATAATCATTGCACTAAGCTCTTGAATTTGGTTGGACAATTTTCTTGATGAAATTAGTTGTAGACAAGCATAAATGGTGGCTTCCCACGCCATAAGCAGAGAAGAAACCATCTATGTATCTAAAAATTTGGACAATATGGTGCATGAGGTCTCTGAAGCACATGTTTATCAATAGAGGATGTCGATACAACAACTTTTTAGTTGCCTCTTGGTCCAAATAAACCCGAAGCTATGAAAATGTGAGAATTTTTGTACTTCTGGAAATATTTCTTTTAATGGAAATAATTTACACAGTTTTGCTCTATAGGGAACTAAGCTCTTTAATTTGTTTTGGCAGCTCCAGTCTCTAGAGATTCTACCATGTCATTTTTCCTTATTTTTCTTTATTCTATTCCCTTCTCTCACAAAATATTGGTGTACAACACTTTTTTTATTCTAATACAGTGATTCTAAAATGCTTCTAGCTTGTTGTCATTGTTGATAAAAACAAGGATGAGATGGAAAAATGGAAGATGATGCAAAAAGATGTTTTGTATCTATAAGTTTAAACTAAGTCATGGCTTGATAAATAGAAATAATTTTAGTATCATAGTGGAAAGTTGGATATTATTTATATATCAAAATACTCTCATTTTATTGATTTCAATTTGTAACTTTTGTATGTTGAACTGTAGATTAGGAGGTTAATTTCTTAAGGAAGAGTAAATATATTCCGGTTGTTTGATGTGTGCAAGTGTCTTGAAGCTGCTAGTGCTAGATGCAACTCCTCCTACTATTGGTCCAACCATTGCCTTAATGAGAAGATTGTTGGAGAAAAAATGTAGTTTATATCTTAGTTTTATTTCTAGGTAGCCAACCACCTACTAGAGAAGGTTTGAAACACGTGTGAAAACCTCCTCCAACAGTATCATAATACAGGCTATAGCTCTTTCTTGGATGATCCGAATTGGATCCATAAAAATTCTCAAAGTGCTATGACTGTATCAAATCAAGACAAACTTCAAAAACTTGTGAACAGAGAGCTATCAGGAAGACCTCTGGACAGTGGCAGCTTGTAGCCATCAAGGAATGACAAGGACCTTGGTCAAAGTGCGTTGACCAAGGCCCATGGAGACCGTGCAGGACAAAAACTAGTAGTTAGGAAGTCCGGATCAGAAAACGGAGGTCGTTTCGAATGTGCATCGTTGGGAAAAAACCCTCGAGAAGGAAAAGCCACGAGCGTTCAGTCGCATGGAAAGTCGGGAAACCATAGGGAAAATGCTAAAGCAAAAGGGGAGCCCCGCACTCCAAAACTAGCGGAATATCGGAGGCATGTTGGGCAGTAAGTGGATTTAGCAGGAGAATGAGCGATTCCACACATTGCACGATACGTTTCCAGCGGATGAGAGAGAAAACCGCCTCCCATAGCAGGCTAACAGTCGAGCAAGTCAACCGCGCGATAAGAGTGAACACCATAGGATCTGGGAGCTCCAGATCTAACGGCGGAGATTGCGCCCGATGAATGTCTGGATCTGGAGGGAGATTATGTTGCGGCGTATAGAAGTCTGACGTCTGATTTGACTGCCAAGTTAGTGAATGAATCATTACACAGCGTAACCGAAATACCGAACCGTTTGAGGAAGATCTGGCGCAGTTCGTGAGAGGACAAGTGGCCACTTCTCTGTGAGATGTTACACAGTGGCGATGACGTAGAGGCAGGGAACTCCAAGCGAACAACAACAGGCGATCCGAAGGGGCGGAAGAGGAAGCGAATAGTCATGAGACAAATTGGCTTTAAGCCATGAACAGACAAAGATAGAGACAGAGAGAGCGCGAAGCGAGCACTATAAGAAAGAAGGAGATAGTGAGATAGAGAGACAGAAGAGAGAATAAGAAAGAAGCAGAAAACAGAGAGCCGATCTAACCTGCAGAGTAAGGTAGCATCAAGCAGACAAAAGGCTTGAGAGCTTCGAGCAGTCCCGGAGAGGATATCTGTCGGGAACTGGGTACCAAATTGGATTCATCCCATTCAAGAACAGTTGAGGTCAAGACTTAGTAAGGAAGAGTCTATGCACTCTAGTGGCTTGGGGAATACAAGAACCACCCTGCTAAGCATCATCTATTTCAAGAGACTCAAATTGAGCTCCTCATTGTAAAAACTCTGCTTTAAAGACAATAAGAAAAGGCCACCACTGAAAGATGGACCAGAGACGTAGCCCAGGAGGATTGGGTGAACTCCTTGTTAATTTGTTGTGTTCTTGTATTTGATTACTGTGTTTCTCTTACTGTTTTCCATTTTTTAGTGTCTCTGTATTTTGCAATTTGATCCATCCGTTGCCTAAGATAAAATAGACACACACCAACACATGAGTCTGTAATACCTTCATTCATTAATTGATTAACTGAGATCACTCAAGAGTGATTTTCAAATCAAGTGGTATCAAAACTCAAGGCTATTAAGGTTAAACAAGCTTGTGTTGGATTTAGCTGTTGAATGCTAACTAGATCAAATCTCAAATTAGGAGAAGGAGAGTTGGTCGAAACTAATCCTGAAATTGGGAGAGTCTATCCTTGGAAGAAAATGACAGAGGAAGGTTTTATGGGGCCAGACCCTCAATTCATATATAGTTTCCTAGCCATAAAGTCCATGGTAGAGGAAATGTATATGGACTTTAGAAAACACAAAGATGAAGATTCATTAGGCTCCAAACAAGATAAAGGAGAAGATGAGTCTCACTTCCATGACCACTCAAAAGGCAAGGGGAAAGAAGAAAGCTTTCTCACACCTCCTAATAGCCATGAACATAAAAGAAAGCATCTTTGATTAAGCTAGATGTTAAATTTGATTTACCTATATATGATGGAGAGTTGAATGCAGAAAAGCTGGACAATTGGATTAGAAAAATTGATGTTTATTGTAGAGTGCAGAATATCGATTTAGACAAGAGCAAGATTCAGTTGGCAAGCCTACGCCTTGGAGGCACTGCCTTAGTTTGGTGGGAAGGCAGGACCCAACTGACATGAAAAGACATGGTAAGACCATTTCTGTCTGGAGTGAATTTGTTTCTACAATCAAAAATCAATTCTATCCATTGGCCGACATGCAACAAGCCATGATGAGCTGGCAAACTCTTCGACAGTTGAAAGGGCAAAGTGTACAGGGATACACCCAAGAATTTAGAAAGAGAGAATTGATTCTAGGAATCTCATTAGACTCACCTAAGACTCTGTTGAAGTACATTGGTGGTCTACACAACTACATGAGGCACACTATCCTCATGTTTAATCCCACTAGTATAGATGAGGTTTCTGTTCAAGCTACTCATCTAAAAGCTAGAGGAAAGAATGGAAGTCTAGAAGTTAGGGGATCATCCTAACCCACTGCAAGCAAGAATAAGGAGAAAAGAACGCAGAAATGGAATGCAAGGAAGGCTAACAATGCATAGAAAAGCAAGGCTTCATGCACTCACTGTAAAAAGGATGGGCATGATGATGAGCATTGTCAGATTCTGCATCTTGAGCTGAGACCTAAGAAGTTTGAGGGAAAGAAGAAGAAGACTGTTGCAGCTATTCAGAAAGATTTGGGGTTAAACTCGGGAGATGAAACAACTATTGCAGCCACAGGTATAAGAGGTAAGAATTCTGAAGCATCCACTAGTAATTCTGCACAATCTACTATTGATGAAAAAAATGAGAGAAAAAGACATGAGCTTTTCCATATTCGAGTTATTTCCAAACATCAAAAGTTTGATACTTTGTTTGATAGTGGCTCACAAGTAAATTTGATTTTTGAAGCAATTGTAAAGAAGTTGGGATTAGTAACTACACCTCACAAGAAACAATACCCATTAGGATGGTTGAATGATAAAGCACAACTACAAGTGACTAGACAATGCAAACTCAAGTTTTCTTTTGGGTCAACATTTGTAAATGAAGTTGAGTTAGACGTAATTCCCTTGGATATATGTGGAATTGTTTTATGAAGTCCTTACTTGTATGATAGAAAAGCTTTTTTCTATAGAGCTGAGAACAAGTATCTACTTGTTAAAGATGGAATTGAATACTTTGTAAGAGCTCATAAGCTCAAGAATAATTATACTCTCATAAACTCAGGGAAGATGAAAAGAATGATAAATTCATGCAAACAATTCTTACTGATGGTTGTAAAGGAAAAGAAACCTGATAAAACCAACGTATTTGAAGGCTATAATGCTAAACAACAAGCTGATTTAGAAAAGGTTGTTTCAGAGTATGATATCTTGTTTCAAGAACTTAAAGTTCTGCCACCCAAAAATTAAATAGTGCATGATATTATTTTGTAGCAAGATGCTCCATTGCCTAACATTAGGATGTACAGGTTGTCCACTTTAGAGAATGTAGAAATCAAGAAGCAGGTGCAGGAGTTGCTCGAGAAGGGATTCATCAGACCTATCACATCACCATGTGGGTCACCAATCGTTTTGGTGAGAAATAAAGATGGTTTGTGGAGAATGTGCATTGATTATTGAGCACTGAATAAGATAACAATAAAAAATCGTTATCCCCTTCCTCGCATCTATGATATTTTAGATCAATTGAAAGAAGATGTTTATTTTTCCAAGCTAGACTTGCATAGTAGATACCATCAGGTCAGAGTTGTAGAACAAGATGCATGGAAGACTGCTTTCAAAACAAAGCAGGGATTGTATGAGTGGCTAGTTATGCCTTTTGGCCTAACAAATGCTCCTGCTACTTTCATGAGATTAATGAATGATGTACTCAGACCTTTTCTTGATGATTTTGTTATTGTGTATCTGGATGACATTCTGATATTTAGCAAAACGTGGAAATAACACTTAAAGCATGTTAAGCAGACACTAGATGTTTTGAAAATAGAAAAACTTCATGTTAAACTCTCAAAATGTGAATTTGGTAAAACATCTTTGAATTATTTGGGTCTTATAGTAGGGGGTGGTGAATTAAAGATAGATCCCTCTAAAGTGGAAGTCATTGTGAACTAGCTTAAACCCAAATCTGCTACAGAAGTTAGAAGCTTCTTAGAAGCAGTGCAATATTGGAGGAAGTTCATTTCTAACTTTTCCTTAATTGCAGCTCCCTTACATGCTTTAACAAGATTGAACAAGGTGTTTCAGTGGGGAGACAAACAGCAGAAAGCCTTCGACACCTTGAAAGAAAAGATTAGTACAACACTTGTACTAGCACTGTTTGATCTTCAAAGACCATTTGAGATCCAAACAGATGCTAGTGACTATGCCATGGGAGTAGTGTTGACATAGCACGGTAAACCCATATGTTATCATTCTGAGACATTTAATTCTGCAGTAGTTAACTATCCTACATATGATAAAACATTGTATGCATTAATACAGAGTGTGAAAAAGTGGAAACATTACTTAATGGGCAAAGAGACAATAATACATATTGATCATCAACCACTTCAATATCTACACTCCCAAACTAAGTTGTAGCAATCAAGGCACTATAGATGGATGGTTTTTCTAGAATAGTTTCATTTAATCATCAGATATAAAAAGGGCATACATAATAAAGTTGCAGACATGTTATCTAGACCCATTATAAATGCATCTACTATACTTAAGCATAATTCAGTGTTACATGAGAGCTACATTGAACAATATGCTCAAGATATAGACTTTAAAGATGTCTATGCAACTTTAAGTCAAGGCAAACGAGTAGAAGAATTGGATTATCATGTAAAGGACCGACTCTTATATCATTGTGGGAAGTTACGCATTCCACAAACTAAAAGAGTAAAGATAATTCGAGAAGCACACACTTCTCTAATATCAGGTCACTTTAGGGTAAGTAAAACAGTTGTACAGCTGCAAAGATTTTGTTATTGGCCAAAAATGAATGAGACAATTTCTAAATATGTAAGAGGGTGTACTATGTGTGCTAAAAGCAAGCCCAGTAACAGAAAACTAGGCTTGTACACTCCATTACCAGTTCCTTCTCATCCTTGGGAAAGTGTTTCCATGGACTTTGTTGGAGGATTGCCTAAATCTAGGAAAGGTCATGATTATTTGTATGTTGTTGTGGATAGGTTCAGCAAAATGTGTATTTTGATACCTTGTAATAAACAGATTATAGCTAAACAAACTGCAAAACTATTCTTTCAACATGTATGGGTTCATTTTGGATTACCCACTTCCATTATATTTGATCGAGACATCCGATTTGTGGGAAATTTTTGGTCAAGTCTGTGGGAACTAATGGACACCAAACTGAAGAAAAGCACATCTTTTCATCCACAAACGGATGGCCAGACAGAAGTAGTTAACATGACAGTGATCCAGTTACTCAGGGGATATTGTAGCAAGCATCCTAAGCTTTGGGATGAACATTTATGTTATGTGCAGCATGCTTACAATAGAGCAAAACATTCTTCTACACATAGATCTCCTTTTGAGACTTGTTTTGGTTTCACACCAAGGTCTCCTTTGGATTTTGTCTTTGATAAAGACACCACAGTTGAGGGACACAGTGATGTGGATAGGGCAACTAGGTTCATTGAACAGATCCAAAAGATCCACCAGGGCAGTATAGGAATAGCTGGAAAAGAGCCAAGCCAAATACAAGGCAAGGCATGACAAGCATCGGATGGAGCATAGTTTCCAAGTTGGTGACCAATTATGGCTGTATATTAGCAAGGACAGGATGCAAGGTGAAGATAGAAAGCTAAAACCTATCAAGTATGGACCCTTCAAGATCCTTGAGAAGATTGGTGAGAATGTTTTTCGCCTTGATCTATCAGCTTACATGCACATCTACTCAATCGTAAATGCAGATTGCTTGAGATTGTTTGAACCTTCACTAATTGAAGAACCTGAAGAGAAGAGTCAATTGCTTTCTATTGATGACCTGTTACTTGAATATCTTAATGAATTACAAGAAGACACAGTTCTGGACAGGAAGGTGAGGACGACGCGCAGGGGAGATGTTGAGTACCTCAGAGTTGGTCTCAAGGGTTCAAAGCCAAGTAGTGCAAAGTGGATAGAGATTGGACAAGTGAGACAATTGTACCCTCACTTAGTCGATGCTTGAAAACCAAATTTTGGTGGTCCAAAAGCTTTTTTAGTGGGAAGGGCATGATCCAAATTGGATCCGTAAAAATTCTCAAAGTGTTATGACTGTATCAATTTAGGACAGACTTCAAAAACTTGTGAACAAAGAGCTATCAGGAAGACCTTTGGACAGTGGCAGTTTGTAGCCAACAAAGAATGACGAGGACCTTGGTCAAAGAGCGTTGACCGAGACCCATGGAGACTACGCAAGATGCAAACTAGCAGTTAGGAAGTTCGGATCAGAAAACGGAGGTTGTTTCTGATGCATGATTATTGCTAGGGAAAACCCCTTGAGAAGGAAAGGCCCTAAGTGTTCGGTTGCATGGGAAGCCGGGAAACCGTAGGGAAAGTGCTAAAGCAAAAGGTGGGCCCCGCACTCCAAAACCGGCAGAATATCGGAGTGTTAAATTGGCAACTAGGGCCAAACTCCATGTGGGTCAGCTTATTTATGGTAGCTGATATTTTTATTGGATCCCTCTCGTTGAGATGTGTAGGATTGATCTAAAGATCATCTGAATCCGATAAGTATTTATGGAGATATGATTTTATTTTGATTATGAAATTATTATCAAGGCAACGAGCTCTTGTGTAGGCTCTAGAAGCCCAAACGTCATGTCTATTCAACCTATACGTTTTTGGTATAAATAGATGAGGATTTGATATCATTTGGATACATTCTTGAGGTGATCTCCTCTCCACGTCTTGGGTTTTTGGAGAAGAAGAAAACAAAAAGAATATGCTGGCCTAGAAGAAGCCCTAGCTGCAGATAAAGCCCTAATCACAGTCAACGTGTTTCCCTCAAAGTGATGCCCTAATTCGCGTCTATGGAAACATATATACACAGGCAATGGAGATACAACACAGCTATATTTACACGCTGTAATAGGACACACTGTAATGGAGATACCCTCATATGCTAAACACAGTTAAGGAAGCACTTATGCAATGTCCAGAAGACCGGTTCACGCAGACATAAAAGAACAGAACTCACACGTGAGAATATTCAGATGGTTTCACTATAATGAGGATTCCACGTAGACATGGAAACTCATGCAAATATATACTTTGTCACACGCAGCTTCATAGACACTGTCATACGTAGCAACCTTTACACGATAACATATACACAGTCAACGCAGCAACCCTTACACGATGTACGCATAACATATACACAGTCATATGTTGTTCATGAAGACTAATGGAGACAGTCATTACATATAGTCCATGGAGACAGTCAACGTGATATCTAATCCGTTGTCATAAAAGGAACAACTGCAATCATATAAGGAATAGCTGCAATGGAGAGCAGACATAAATGGCTGCTGCTATAGATGGAAGAGCTGCAAATGGATGTACTATAATACGCTGTTCAAGCAGCTCTATTCACAGTCAATGGAAACATCGAAGAGCATCCAGGAGACCTGCTATGTTGTAGGTGATAGCATGTTATTTAACCAGCATAATGATGCTACTGATAAATGGGCAGCATGATGATAACCAGCACACTGATGCATAATGATAAATGGGCAACGTGATGATAAACAAGATCATAAGCAGCTTGATAAGGCCATGGATGAAGCAGAATGATGTATGAATGAACTGCATGATGTATAATGATGCATGATGACATGGAGCATGAGAACATGGACATCGGCAGTTGAATGAGAACTTGGACATGATGCATAGCAGCATGATGATAATACAAATCTGTAAGGACAACAGCATGATGATGATGCATATTAGTATGGGCAGCATGATAAGATCATGAACATGGGGGGGCATGATGATTATCATGATTAGTGCAGCATGGTGCAGTACACAGTAAGGTGCAGCAAATGGACGAGATGCAACACGATGATAGGTGAAGGCGTCACCTTGAGAATCAGTTGAAGCAGAATGTCTTCAAATGATTTCATCATTATATGAAATGATCTATGCTAGATCTAGATAAGTCAAAGTGTTGACTTCTATTGTAAATGTACTCGATGTCTCTCTTTCTCTGCTAAACTTTGAAGATAAAATAATATTTGATCAAAGGGCTTCCCCACACATTGTGGGGTTTGTCCCTGGCTCATGCCATATCTTGTGTCCTCTTGTCTTGGCTTGTCTTTTGCGTTTTATATTTATGTTCTATCTGCAATTTATCTTAATGCTGATGTGATTGCTAACTGTGAAAATTTAAATAAATTGCTCTAGCATAGAACATACCTGAACTTAACACGGAGGCATGTTGGGCGGTAAGCAGATTTGGCAGGAGAACGAGTGATTCCACACATTGCATGAAATGTGTCCAATGGATGAAAGAGAAAATCGCCTCTCATCGCAGGATAACGGTCGAGCAAGTCTACCACACGATAAGAGCGAACACCGTAGGATCTAGGGGCTCCAGATCTGACGACGGAGATTGTGCCCGATGAATGTCCGGATCTAGAGGGAAAATTAAGTTGCGGCATATAAAAGTCTGAAGTCCGATTTGATTGTTGAGTTGGTGGATGAATCATTACACTGCGTAACCAAAATACCGAACCATTTGAGGAAGATCTGGTGCAGTTCGTGACAGGACAAGTGGCCACTTCCCTACGAGACGTTACACAGTGGCAATGACGCAGAGGCAGGGAACTCCAAGTGAACAGCAGCAGGCGATCCGAAGGAGCGGAAGAGGAAGTGAACAGTCATGAGACAAATTGGCTTTAAGCCATGAACAGACAAAGACAGAGACAGAGAGAGTGCGAAGCAAGAGCGAAGCGAGCACTATAAGAAAGAAGGAGACAGTGAGACAGAGAGACAGAATAGAGAATAGGAAAGAAGCAGAAAACAGAGAGTCAAGCTAACCTGCAAAGTAAGGTAGCATCAAGAAGACAAAAGGCTTGAGAGGTTCGAGCAATCCCTGAGAGGATATCTGTTGGGAACTAGGTACCAAATTAGACTCATCCCATTCAAGACCAGTTGAGATTGAGACTTAGTAAGGAAGAGTCTATGCACTCTAGTGGCTTGGGGAATGCAAGAACCATCCTACTAAGCATCATCTATTTCAAGAGATTCAAATTGAACTCCTCATTGTAAAAACTCTGCTTTAAAGACACAATAAGAAAAGGCCACCACTGAAATTTGGACCAGAGACGTAGCCCAAGAGGATTGGGTGAACTCCTTGTTAATTTGTTATGTTCTTATATTTGCTTACTTTGTTTCTCTTACTGTTTTCCATTTTCCAGTGTCTGTGTATTTTGCAATCTGATCGATCCGTTGCCTAAGATAACATAGACACACCAGTACATGAGTCTGGAATACCTTCATTCATTAATTAATTAACTGAGATTACTCAAGAGTGATTTTCAGATCATTGGATTCCACAATTTCAGTGTTTGTATCCTTTTGTGGCTTTTGGTCTTGAATATCATTCCTGAGTGCAAAGCCACAACTATTCATTATAGGCTCTTCCTTCAACTTGTTTTCCCTAACTTATTTGTATTTTCTTTTCTAAAGGGTTCATTCTTTTTGTGTCGATAATTTCAATAGAATTTTCTAAAGAGGTGAAAGAATAGATTCATCAAGAATTTGATATGATACTACAATCTGCTTGGAATATGCTTTACAAGGTAGCCACAAGCACACTTTGTGAACAAGGCTCTCAAAATGATATTCATTTCGCAAGACTAATAAAATGAAAATAGTTAGGGATGTATCATTTCACATTAATCAATATTCTCCTTTCTTCCATAGGCAATTTCCCTCTTAGTCTTTGTTGTTGCACAAAATGTCTAGGCACCATGACAACAGCTCAGATCAAGGGTTGTCACCCTGGTCCCCAATCTCTTTCTTTCAACTGTCTCCCTATAACAGGCTAGGGGGGGTAGACCCTATGGAAAAATGGAATGAAGAAGAACTAGTTGGGAACCAACCAGTTCGGGAGACACAGTGAATCGATCAATTATTTGATTAAGACTTAGCAAGGCTTATAGGATTTGATTAGATTTTAAACGATTGATACCAGTGCCTTATGCAGTCAATGATCTTACTAGGGAAATTAAGACCAAGTAATCAATTAGCAACTAATGCTTAAATGAATGACTATCTTTTATGAAATGCAAATCCTAAAACTAATGTGAGATGCAAGAATCTTGGTTAATTTTAGTTAAATGCCTATTTAAATTTGAATCCTTCGATCCTTTCTATATTGAGCCTAATTTCATAGTAATTAGCAGAAAAAAGATAAGTTGAAGCACACTAAGGTGTGATTAACGATATATGTCCTGAAAATCTAACATACCAGGTGCCTCCAGCCTTGCAGAGAATTGTGGCTTTGATGACTGCATGGTCGTCGTTTTAAATACTATTAAACGCAGGATTCTCAAGCAAAGATGGATGGATACCTATCTCTCTATCGACCAAGCTTATGCTTAGAAGTAAATTTTATTTATGAAAAACTAACCTATAAGAAAATGCACCAAATGATGAGAAGAAGTTACACCCGAGGATTAGAAACCCTTGTGTCGCAAAATCCCTTAATCACCAAAATAAAATGTTCGCTTTATTGGATGAAGGGTTAAGGATAAACCCATGAAAATATTACAATTAAACCACAAGCTTATTTCAAACCTTTTTTGATACAGTTATATCTCAAAGAGAACAAAAACTTCTTTGCAATCAATGTCAATAGATGCAAAAGATATGCATTTTATCACAATTCCATGACAGAGTACTTAATTTTTAGAAAATTAGTTTTTAGGATAGCAATAAGAGAAACTTTATGACAATAGCAATATGAAAATGAAAACAATAAGCTATGAATGATATCTTTATGCCAAAAATTGACTGAAAAGTTTCCAAACTTGCGCACATGAATTATCAAAAAATTTCAGCCTGTTATGATGTGATTTCCAGAATTATATTAGATCTGATATACTTATTACAGCCAGCAATTAAAACATGAAATAAGCTTAATGATGAATGGCCAACTCAAGAAATTAATTCCTTAATGTATTAGACAACTTAGGAACTGATTTTAGGCTAACCCACATGAAATTTTGACACTGTTATATTTCAGACTTCAGAAACAGAATTATTCAGAGATAACAGTCACCCAAAATGTAGATCTAGGTCAAATTCTTGATACACATAAAACATAACTGACTTATTAATGTATTTAGCAATTTTTTAGTTAATTTCAAACCACTTAGATGTATTCTTCACCACTATTAGAAATGTATATGACTATTGTAGCAAACAACGAGGAAAAAGATGGTTTAGAGATCAAACCCTTAGGCCCTAGGCCTTGAAGATCACTTGCCCAAGTTGCCAAAAAAAATTCAATACCTGAAACATAAATTTTTACAAAATTTTCTGCAAAAACCCACCAATGATTAGCTTGATAAAATCAAATATTCAAATAAAAAATGGAGAAAGGGAAATCTAGGGCCAATGAGAGCTAACATTAGACCCAATAAAACTAGCGTTGGGCTAGGAGAATGCAGATCTAGGCTTAAGAGCCCCAAAACTTGAAACCCTTGTTTTCAAAAAAATTATTTTGCTTCAGATCTTCAGATTTATTGCAAAATTTTTAATGGATGCCTTGCAAAAATATTTGGGACAAGATATTGCCCTCCAGGGCCTAGATCTATCTCAAAACCCCCAGATCTACTTGAAAAAATCTCAGATCTGAAGATTTACTTGGTTGATTTCCCAGATCTATTCTTGCAAACAATCTTTGAGCCCAGATCTCCCCCTTCAGGGTCTAGAATTAGCTCAGATCTATTCTTGCATAAGTGAAAAGAGAAAAACCCAATTCCCAATAAGTACAAAAATAGAGAAAATCCCAAAAATCCAAGTGTTAAAATTCAAAATTATGTTACAAAATTTCAAATCTACACAAGTAAATAACATATCTATACAAATAATTAACAGACATATCAGATCTAAAGAGTATGAGTCCAACTCCGCTCTCAGATCTCATAATCTAAGGCTCTTAATAGCCCGATCTATCAATTTTTCATAAAATATATAAAATATTTTGAAATTTTAGAGAGGTACTAGCCCAAAAACACCCTGCAGGAAAAATATAATCGTTAGATAAATTCTGAGGCTTATATAAAGTAGGCTCTTCAGGAAAGATGTGTTGAGAGTTGGCTGGTCCAATCGAAGGCTATCCCCAAACACTCAATGAGAACCTGCGAGATCTTTTGTAAACACTAGATCAACCATCAAATCAAGTAAAGAAATAGAATAACAATAAAATTCTGAAGAAATAGAGATACTTGCTACTTCAATCAAAATTGAAAATGTTATTGTAGATCTAACAAACTGAATAAGATACCTGTATTCAAATTATTTTAAGAAATCTATTGATTGATAGTTTTCACATAATATTAAGCAGAAACTAAAATAATGTTACCATAAATTCATGAAGAGGAGCACTATAGCACGTTGAAACCCCAAATACTTTTGCATTAATTCAAAAAAGTATACAAGAGAGCTTGAGAGCTTAGTACACAATCCAGAGATCAGATCAATTGACTGAAAAATGACTTCCTAATTAAAGATAAATCCTCCAACAGTTAGTTCGAGTGATCATTTCCAAAGCAGTCTCGACTGTTGATGAGGATCAAAATTTCTTTTAATCTCATCTGTCGAAATTTTAAAATCGAAAATTCGAATTATTTAATTAAATGCATTTTGATTAATTCAAAATTTAATTTTTTGAATTAATTTCCTCAAAATTTTGACTTTGACTTAACCCGGGGACCAAAGGCTTAAAATTTAGAAAATTAATCAGTTTACCTTAGTCTCGAGACTTTTAAAATTTTGATTTTTAAGGATCAACGAATTTTGCCTTCGGAGAATTTAAATTTACCTAGGACCTAGAATTAATTAAATTTATGGCTTAGGATTTTAATTATTTTTTTGCTAGAAAGTTTAATTAATTAACGGCTATGAGGGGATAAATTATTTTTCCAACCCTCAAGACACTTTACATCATAATTTTCATATTTTTTACATCATCAGGGGAAAACCCATTTGTGATAGACCCTCACAGACTACCCATTTCTGTGACACAAATATAATCCAACAGATCAAACAATTTGTAATAAAATAACCTAACCAAATAGTTAGGATTATTTCCAAATCACTTTTACATAGACTCGATCTAGAACACTAAAACTTGCCTAAGATCCCAGTGACAAAATTCATTCCATATTTCGGGTAAGGCTGAAGAAAAACTCTATTGACAATTCGAGAATGTATTGGTGAGACAAAAAAACTTTCAGAATGTAGATCATCACCAGAAAAGTAGGTTTATGTAGGAAATTACATACATGACACATATCTGCTGAGATTATTTACACCATATACGTGCAGAATGGGTTTACATTATAACATGATCTTCAAGTTGATGATTATAGCTGGACGGCATGAACATATCAATCATGCACTATCCTTTTTGCAAAATAAGGGGGTGTATTGCTATGGGACATTGAAATGTAGTGGTTAACAGTCTTGATTCACAATCACAGATCCTTTGAGAGAGGTGAGATAAGAGTTTTGTTGGCTACCTCCATCGACTCATGGATAAAATTCTTCCAAATTATTATCTTGGCATTGAATGTCTCTTTTTTATCATTAGCCAGTTCCACTTGAGCCTTCCTGTAGTTCTCATCTTTGGTATCACAGTTTATTTCCAGTTGAAAGCTTGTTCTATAGATCAAGAGCAAGGATTGCAATTTTCACCTTCAAAACATTTTGTTGCTATAAATATTTACCTTGTTTGGAGTATTTATTAATTTGTTTTTCTTTTTCAATTTTTGAACATGAGTGGTACTAAATCCACTATGTACATTGTTTTCTTTGAGGAGTTATGTGCATTGTTTTCTTTGAGGACTTAAGTGAGACAATTTCTTTTGTAGCCATTTGCAAATGCAAAGGGTGCTAACTAGCAAGCTATGATTAAAATTCTAAAATAACATGTTGCATAATCTTTAGTAAGTTTGTTGATGCAGTGCAAAAAATTTTAAGGACATATTTATTGTTGACAATTTGACCCTCGATATGTGTTATGATTCTCAGTGAAGATCTTCCATCATCTCTCTTTCTCTCTATTATTTATCATTGACATCAATTTATTCTATTTGACATCAGAAGGAAAACTTGCCCAAGATTAGTTTGAAATTATGACAGGGGTGTAGCATTAGAGGACTAATCCTATATTGATAAATCCAACCAACGTGACTTTTTTTTTTGGCTTTGACCCTTGCCTAAGAAGAAATATTTGGAACTGATCAAGTGTCAAACTATGAAATAAATTATGCTGGGACACCTTTGTAAAACCTAAAAATATCTCTGTTGAAAATTGGATATATGTGATTTAGCCATTGCATTATTATTTTATCTTATGAAATTAAACATTGATGCTTGAGCAATTAATACTATAAATATCTAAGGTATCTTTCATTCCAATTTTTAAAATTCACTTGTTGCCTTGTAGCACAATTTATTACAATTTTTGCACACTGTCTCATCCCAATGGGATATTGTTTATAAAACACTTCCATTTCAATGAAATGAGTGCTCAAAAATATTTATTGATTAGAAAAATGTTTTTCTTTTTTTCTAAAACAATAATTTAAGTTGTTCATCAAATAATTACATAGATCTTTGTTTCACATTTTTATATTTGTGATAAAAAAGGCATAGTGAAACTTTTCAGATTACCATATTTATTTGATTTTCTCAAAACTATTCTATTAACCTCACAATGCTTTGAATGTATCATCATTATTGAACACAATTTTATATCCTCCGTTCTTGTGTTGTTTTCTAAATCTTTGAATAATATGTTGTGTAAGGGAAATTATGGTAGTTGTTTAAAAGCCAAGATGCAACCAATCAATCATTATGTTAGTAGGAGGTTTACTTCCTCTAGACCTTAAGGATCATGGCATATTGGGGTAGGTTACCCACACATATGTATGGGTAACCATAGCATAATTTTTTTCTTCTATGATGCAATTTGCAAGCTAGTTGTCATACATTATTTATTATATGTTTTTTTTTTCTTTCCTTTTGTTTTCACAAGTTATTTACAGCTCGAGATTTTTGGCATGTAACTTAGTTAACATGATTGTGCCTAAGATTTTCTTGAAGGTTGAATACTAAGTCTTAAAGTATTCTTTTCTATGGTAACATTTTATTTGCTTTGTTTATGCAGGTCATCTTGCCACATAGTAGATACTATCGCCCAACTGAAGAAAACTTCTTCGAGTTTCTTGCTTTTCTGGGGAAAAATGACAGACATTGTTGATGTTGAGGTGTATGTCATATAAATTCTTTATAGTCTACTTTATTTTATATTTCAGTGTTCATCGTCTTTCATGTCTTATACTCTGCATTGTATCTTCTCTCATTTTCAGAAGAGGAACTCGATGTTGATGGTAAGTAGCATGAATTGAAGAAAGAGGAAAACAATAACACTGGAGTCAAAAATGCAGAAATAGAGAGAGAGAAGAGAATCGATCTAATGATACCCTTAAAACTAATATCCTGCATGAGACACACATATAAGGATTGATGGTCATGTCTCTAGAGTTGTTGAATTCACCTACATTGCCTTGGCAACACAATGATAATTTATATAAACTACTAAATCAATCATTTATATAATGGATATGAAACTACCAAAAAATGATAAACGACTACTACAAATGATAAATTTGTGATTACAAATGATGACTAAATTTTGCATATATATGACTATTAATATCAAATTTATAGTATTTTATAACACAACTGGAATTTAGTCATATTTTCTGGCCATTAATTGGTTTCAAATGATGACTAAAATTTGCATATATATTACTACTAGTAGCTAATTTACAGTATCTTATAACACGACCAACATTTTGGTCATTAATTGTGGAAATTAATGTCTAAATCAATGACTAAACATATTACTAGACAATAAAATTGAGACAATCAATTAATGACTAAGCTAAAAATGACTAAAAGTTGGTCGCGTTATAAGATATTCTAAATTAGCTACTATTGGTCACCGACTAAAAAATGGTCATTTATATACAAATTTTGGTCATTTTTTAGTAACTCATCAGCCATTTTCTACTAGTGTGTGGCGACCTATAATAAAAGAGAGGTAAATAAAAATGGTTCTTTAAGTGATCACCTTAGGGTAGAGCAATTCCTAATCCTTTGGGGATATTGGAGTCAAGAAGAATATGTAAATGGACTTCGTGAAAGACATGATTCTTAGAGAGGCTGATGCAACTTTAATTGTTGCAGTGAATCACAATTGTCTCCACCTTTTGACCAAACAAGGCTACTAATAGCTTTCTACGCCAAATGGCCTTGCATGTCTCCATGCTCGCTGCTATAGACTTTGCTTTCATAGAGCTCAGTGCCACAAACTTTTTCTTTTTGTTGTACCAAGAGACAACTCTTGATCTGATGTTCAAGCATCACTTTGAAGTGTTATTTCTCTCCATTGTACTGTCTTCCCAGTTTGCATAAGTATAACCCATCAACCTGACACCATCACCTCGAGTATATCTGATCCCATACTTCATTGTACCTCACAAATAATGCAACACATGCTTCGCTATTGTCCAAAGCACCCTCTTTGGTTCAACTATAAACTAACTCAAAGAGTTCACTGCAAATGATATATTTGGCTTGGTATTGACCAAATACATAAGAGAGTCAATCAACTGCTTGTATAATGTGGGGTCCACATCCTTCTCCTTATAATATGTATCTACCTTCCTCCAATTGGTTATCATGGGTGTAGACATGGCTCTGAAATCTTCCATCTCGAATCTCCTCAAGATCTTGGTGAAGACTTTTCTTGTCTAAGGGAAATCTCCCCATCTATCTGCCACACTCCATTGCTAGAAATTACTGTATTAACATGAAGTATTTCATCTCAAACTCCACTGCAAGGTCCTTCTTGCATTCTTCTATGAGCCCCAATTATCTTATAAAAAACAAGTCGTCCACATATAGGATGAGAATGAGTACCTCACCACCAACCATCAAATAGTATAGGTTCGCATCTGCGTCACTCTTCATGAATCTCATCCCTTGCAAGTATCTATTGATGTGCTCATACCATGACCTAGGAGCCTACTTGAGCCCGTACAAATCTCTCTTCAATATGAACATGTGGGTCTCACTGCAATGTGCAACAAAGCCTTCTAGTTGTTCAACACACACTTCCTCTTCCAATTCACAATTAAGGAATATTGTCTTGACAACCATCTGATGGACCTGCCACACCATTTGTGCTGCAAGTGATATAACAAACCTAATGGAAGTATACCTAGCCATGGGAGCAAATTGCTCCTTATAATCTATTCCCTCCTTTTGAGAAAACTCCTTGGCCACAAACCTTATCTTGTATTTCTTGATGCTACTATCTTCACTGTGCTTGATCTTATCGAGGCAGCATGATCCAACCACTATCATGTTTGTCAGTCTAGGCACCACCTGTAAAATTTTCAAGCCTAATTGCAACAAATGAAAATTTATTCTTTTAACTGTAAATTAATTATGCATTTTTTTTGCTATGGTAAATAACAAATAAATCACATTGCAAATTTTCACCATAAAATTACTGCGAAAAACAAAATGTTGGAAACTGAGAAAATGCTAGCACACTCCAATAAAAATGACACAATTATTTATGGAAAATTGTCCTCGAAAAAACCCAATGTCGGAAAACCGGTGCAACAGTTGAGGGTTTTATTATTATGCAGCGATGAGAAATTACGAGTACAACTCGGATGCTTACTCTAGAAATCCAATATGAGAGAAATATTGAAAAAATCATTGCTAGAATTTTACCCTTGTCCACAAGAAAACTCAACTCAATCTGACAACTCAAACCCAATTATCCAAGGCCACATGCGCAAGCTTCTATGCAACCTGTAACTCGCACTACACAAATCTCCTATTGCTCAAGTCTTTCTTCCTGTTTCCGACTCAGGAACTGTCTCTGTTACCCTCTAAGAAATATTCCCAGTGTCTAGAATCTGAAACGACCTCCACTCCAAACAAATTGAACTCCTTCTTGAGGCTTCTGTGCAATCCTTGTGCAACCTCCTAGAGAAATGACTCGGCCTTCTCTCTTGACCCACCGGAATCATAAATCTTCCTCTAGCCTCACTATCTCTTCCGCTCACTATCTTTGCGTCCCCTCTCTAGCTTGAACTTCTCTTTGCAGAATCACTACATCTGGGAAACTTGATCTCTGCCAAGGAACTCGACCTCGATTGTGTCTTGCTCCAACCCCATCAACCTCTTATAATCTCTAGTTGGATCACCAACGACCACAATTAAATCCTTCTCGATGGAAGCGATCATTTCTGAGTTGATCTGTGTGAGTTTCTATAGAAATCTAACCTTCCTCAATTAATTGTTGTTAATTAATATTTTCCTTAAGTCAGATTGATGAAAAAATTAATCACTGATTAATTAAATTAATTAAGCCATTCCTAAGTGGATTTTCCTGAAATTTTTTTTGGGTTCTAGAGTCCTAGTGTTTCTTAGCCTCCATGACAATTATCGAGACTAGAACACCATCCTATGCTACCAAAACTAACATCACCTCCCAAACATCACTCTACACAATTGAGGTATACTCCTCAACCATGGCATCCACCACACTTGCGGTTGTGCGACTTCCTGATAGCTGGAAGGCTCACTATCCACAAAATTATTTATTAATGCCATGTAGCTAGTGTACCTATCTAGTTGTCTCCGCTCTTTCCCTCTATCCTAGGAGTCTCGACAAACTCTTAAGCATCCTAAGTGTCTGTTGAACCTCTTAGTTTCTCCTACCAACTGTAGAAGGTGGAATTTGAACTTCCACATCCTCCTGATGCATCTCTCGTATCTGCTACATCTACTGCTCTATGTTTTATGAACTCTCTAGAACACTTGTACCTATGCTTGTGCTCGTACTAGTAACAATACACACACTATCTTGTCCCTAATTTTTTTGTTTTACCCTTGGAGCTTCTGTTGGTTTCTCATTATGATCAACTGCTGCCAAATCTCTATTGTTGGCATTATGATGCATGTGTTGTACTTGATGGCAACCCTCTCATAGAAGATCATCTCACTTACATATACTTAGATGAATCTACAGAAGAGATATCAGATGTGAATGAATGCATGGGATTAAGGACAACTCAAAGGAATCAGATGATAGTTCTAAGTGTGACAAGTTAGCTTTGCCATCAAGTCCAAAGGGGGAGATTGTTGTCATTATGATACAAGTGTTGTCCTTGATGGCAAGATGACAGAAATAGTGGAGAAGGTCAGCAGCAAGGAATTTGATGAACAAGACTACAAGAATGAAGAGAAAACACATATACGCAGGTTCATCGTGACAGATCCGCGTATACACGCAAGTTAGTCGTTACAAAGTCGCGTATGCGTATGCACGCACATTCATGCAAGAAAAAGCGCGTATATGTTGGAAAACTTACCTATGGTCCGTGGCGGTTAGTCCTTGGAATTTGAACCTATGGTTTTTGGACCATGGCATCTCGACAGACGTGTTGATCCCTAGTATTGAGTTGATGGTATTGGTTTCTTGTGGTTTTGGACCATGGTATTGAGCAAGGCCTAAGACTATAAAAGGAGAAGAAGATCATTAGGCAAATGCATCGAGAAAGTCTTGAATATCTGATGAAGGATGAGATCCAGTATGCAGGTTATGGTTGCTTGATCTAAGCTAAGGAGGGATCTCACAAGTTGATGGAGAACAAGATCTAAGGAGAGATCGGGATCAAATGGTTTGAAATGAACTATCTCTATATGATTGATTATGTTTATTCTAGATCTGTATACTGACGCATGTAATGATCTGAACTGGGTATAACTTAAGTTTGAAATCGCTGCAATTCATGATTGAATATTTATAGATCTATACGCGGGTTAGCTTTGGTAAAAGCGCGTATGTACGCGGGTTTGGTTCGTCCAAGTAGCGTATACCATTTAAGCTATGATGATGATGATATAGTTGGTTCTGAATAGTGTTGCAGAGTTCAGGGTTCTACTCTGTGTTCTGGTGACTGCTTTTGTTGACAGGGTTCAGTGATTCAGTATTGGGTGATTCAAATATTGATTATGCTAGTGTTGATTGATTGTGTGCTTCAATGATGTTGATGGGTCCAGTATGAAAATTGGATGAAACGTGGCCTTCAGATTATGTATTGTGCTTCAGTGTATCCAGTATGAAAATTGATGAAACAAGGTACCTGGAGGAGAGAAGATTGTAGGTCAGCACCTATGTACTAGTATCTAAGCTAGTACAAGAGCTAAAGGAAATCTTTGGAGCATTGTAGCAGGTAGTAGCCTGCGTACTAGTAAATGGATCAGCTAGTACAAGAGCAAAGGGGGTTGTAGCTCCCGTACTGGTATAAGGCTGCACCAGTACAAAATATTGTAAAAGGATTTTCTTATTAAGAAGAAGATTGAGATGACTTGCAGCAGGTGGTTTTCTCCCGCATTGGGTTTCCACCTTATATCATGGTGTTCATGTGTGTGCTCTTTATGTGTGATGATCTATTCTGCTTACTGTTAATAATGTTAATAATGTTCTGATGCATTTACTAAAGATAAGCTAACTGAATCATAAGATTACTGCATGTACGCTAGTTGCTTTTAACACAGTCGCGTATATACGCAGATATCCTTAACTGAAGTAGCATATATGAATCTCAGTATGAAAATGAAAAAGTTTTATTAATGTGATAATACTGATTCAACCCCCCTCTCAGTATTATTTCCAACATCTATATGGCCCATCCTTCTATGCCAAATCTCTCCCTGATCTCTTGGATCATTGTTGCTCACTAGTTCCTTTGGAATATCCACCTACAACCTATAAAGTTTGTCGCTCCTAACTACAATTATCATGGGTGACTTCCACTCTTGGTGCTTAATCAACATCTTCTACCCTCCAAAGAGAAAATTGTACCCTTTATTATGAAGAATAAGAAATTAAATTCATTCCCATTCTTGTCACATGAAACACGTCATGGATTGAAATGGGCTTGCCAGACCCCCTCTGAAATATGACTATCCCCCTCCCAACTAGAGTACACTTGGACTTATTATCCATCTCAATTTGGAATATTGTTTCCTGCTCCTTGTAGTTGTAGAATTACTCTCTAACTCCTATCATATGGAATAACACTCCACTATCTATGTACCAATCACACTGTGAGGTTGAGCTAGTTAGGCAAGCTATGAGTGTGAATTATTGTTCCATCCGTCTAGAAATCTCATCTACATTCACTGAAGTTGTCGTTTTCTTTTTCCCTTTCTTGTCACATTTCTTCCTCTATGGGAAATTGTCGACATAGTGGCCAAATTCATGACAACCACAACACTTGACCTTTGATAGGTCCTTCTTCTTGTCCCCCTTAGAGTTGGACCCTTTGTTGGATCCCTTCTTTGATTTGTTCTTCCCTGCCTTAGCCATGTTTTATTGTTCTCCCTCACATTTCTAGATACACCTGCTAGTTCCACTTACAAGATTCATAATATTTTCTTGTGTGAAATTTGGCCATAGTCTTTCCCAATATGGAAGATCTTGCCCTCCTATAATAACCTGTACAAATGCATCCCTCTTCTTAGTAAACTCATTGAGGGTTGTCCCGACGAGCTCATTATCCTCAATTTTCTCACCAACACCTGCCAATTATTCCTTGACATGTTTCACCCTGGTAAGATAAGACACATCCTTCTCAACCTTGTTTTCTTTTGTGGTTCGAAGTTTCTCGCTTGTGATCAACTTCATGTTTACTATAAAATCTTGATAGAGTTGACAAACTGCATCCCACATCTTCTTCCTTGTATCTTCATCTGCTATATGAGGCATAATGTGATCCTTGACCCCATCTAGAATAATGTGCCTAGCTTTGGAATCTTCCTTGTAAGTAAGGAGTTGTGTTGCATTTTCCAGTACAGCTACAACACTGGTCGCATACTCATTTATCCCATTTTGGAGAATAAAGGATGCACATGTTGTGTTTGAAAAAATGCTTCAATGGGATCCCATTTGTTGGAATACAATTATTCCAAGTTATGTTCAGGACGGGCATTATAACAATACCTATAAGTTGTTTCATCAAATGTCACAGATAGAAAAAAAAAACCTGATTTAGTCATCGTCATTACTATTGTTTTGGCTTGTGCTTGTTTAGGAGATGTTAAAAAGGTGTAGAGAATGTTGTGTGAGAGTTAGGAGATATGTCCCAAAAGGATGTGGTTTCATGGACTGCAATGATATCTAGTTATGGTGAGAATGGGAAATATGACAAGGCACAAAAACTTTTTAGTCAAATGGAATTGGTAGGTGTGAAGGAAGATATGGTCACTATCACTAGCATTCTCTCAATATGTGCATGGATTGCAGATTTGGAGCAAAGAAAATATGTTCATGATTACATATTGCAGAATAGGTTCAATTTACATGTTTTTGATTTAGCCACTTTGCAATCCATGGTTACATAATTAGAAATGGGTTTTCATCAGAGGTTTTTGTAGGGAATGCACTCATTGGAATGTATGATAAATGTGGAACTATGAAATATGTGCACCAATTGTTTGACACAATGTTACAAACAGATGACACATCGTGGACTGCGATGATTAAAGGGTATGTCATGTAAGGTCATGGCAAGGATGCACTTTTTTCTCATTTACCAAATGTTTTCTCGTTTACCATATGCAACAAGAAGAGATAAAACCTAATCATGTTATGTTCATTGTTTTTTTATGTGCATGTAGCCAAGTAAGACTAGTGACAGAAGGTTAGCATTACTTCAAATAAATGAATCGTGAGTATTACATGGAGCCCAGCCTTAACTGATATACATGCATGGTTGACCTTCTAGATTGTGTCAAGCTAGGCTCCTCAATGAAGCACACAACTTTATCAAGGAGTCACTGATATAAACCGATGTAGGCACATGGGGTTCCCTACTTGGTGTGTGTCAAATGCATCACAATATCAAATTAGGATAATATGTGGCAAGTCGCATTTTCGAGTTGGAGTCATATAATGTTGGATATTAATTTTGTCAAACATCTACGCAAATGCTGATAGATGGGATGTTGTAGCAAAAATCAGAACAATGATGAAAGACAAGAATCTGCTAACAAATCCAGGATGCAGCTGGATTGAGGTCAAGGGAACAATCCATTGATTCCTCATGGGAAATATATTACATCCTCAAGCTTATTAAATTTATGCAATAGTAGATAGTTGGGAGGCAAGAATGAAGGATGTGGGTTATATGCTCAACATAAAGTTTATGCTGCAGAAAGAGTTGGATACAACCACTAAGGAAGATTTCCTTGGCCACACTAAGAAGTTGGCTATGGATGTTTCCTTATCAATACACCACCTGGGACACCTCTCGGAATCACCAAGAATCATAAAATGTGCAGTGAATACTATGATGCAACCAAATTCATTTCCAAGATTGTTCGTCAAGAAATAATAATGAAATTCACAAGTTATTGTCACCTTTTCAAGGATGGATTGTGTTCTTGTAGGTCCTATGAGTGACATTAGCTTAAATAAGCAATGAATATAAAAGTTGGATAACATGACTATAATTCATGCTAAATTCAAGAGGTGTATGTTGGTTGGATGACAACTGTTGTGTTTCTAGTGGAGTAAATGGATTGAACCTCTATAGAGTGCCCAACGGGTAACTTCTGATGTGAAGTAAATTAATCAAGCAACAAAAATACCAAACCAGTAAACACACAAATATTTTTCTGACACTGTCATAAACTGCCTAAATGGAAGGAAGAAATGCCAAAACTATGTAATTTCCCAATTGAAGGAAATAATATGGGGTGACATTTGTGCACGAGCGTGTGTGTGCTAGTCGCTAGTAGTGACGTGATTATACAAACACGGATACATGGCTTCAACTCCCATAACCCCCTCACAAATTGAGTGGGTGCAGATGAGGCCATGTACAAGTTTGGGGTGAGTTTGATGGCATAGAATCACCTTCCATAGAAGAATTGTTTAGCCAAAGGATAGCTAAGTAAACTTCAAAATACTTCAAAGACAAAGGCATCCATCTGTAGGACAAGTAATTGTTTATTGAATATTATATAAAAGAATTGATGAGGTATGAGATGATTACAATGAGGGTAAGGGCCTAATTATATACCCTACGCAGGTACCTCTTCACCAATGGTTATGTCTTTAGGGACATACCTTTTCATTAACTAGTTACTAATTATTTATTATCATTATATTTTTATATTATTGTATTATTTTATATATATTTTTATTCATAACATTTCCTTCCTCTTAAAAAAAACTTTGTCGTCAAATCTTACTGATGAAAGGGCTTGATATCTTTTCCCGTTTCGAATATCTTCTCATCTCTGAACTTTCGTATTTGTTGATACAAGACGATATGATGCTGTGAGTGATAAAAAAAAATTGTCGGACTGAGAATGGATCAGACTGTCCTAAATTAACCTTCCGTGGAATCTTCCGAGCCTCCATCCCCCAGGCGGCCCAATGGCCCACGATGGTTGTGGGGTGATTCTCGAAATCGCCTCGCCACCCTCGTGGGCTGTTGTGTTGCCGGGGTGGGCAGATAACCCCCTCGGGCCGTTGGGCTGCCAGGGTGGGGCGGAGGCTGTCCGCAGTCGTCCGACCCACCCCAGCGGCCCAACGGCTTGCAGGTCCGCCCCACCCCAGTGGCCAAACGACTCGCGGGTCCGCCCCACCTTGATGGTCTACAAGGATGGCGAGTTGATTCCAGGAATCACCCCGCTACCCTAAGCCTCCACCCCATCCTGGCTATCCAACAGCCCGCGGGGGTGGCAGGGTGGTTCTGGGCACGCCAACGACCCACGGGGGTGGCGGGTTGATTCCAACCGTTGGGCCGTCGGGGTGCGGTGGAGGTTGGGTGTGGCGGGGTGATTCCCAAAATTACCCCGCCACTCCCGCAGGTCGTTGGGTCACTGGGGTGGGTAGCCTTCGCCCCACCCTGGTGACCCAACGACCCACGGGGATGGTAGGGTGATTCCGGGAATCACCCCGCCCTCTGCCCCACCCCGACAACCCAACGGCCTATGGGGGTGGTGGGGTGGTTCAGGGATTCACCCCACCCTTCTACTCACCCTAACAGCCCACGGGGGTGGCGGGTTGATTCCAGGAATCACCCCACCCTCCGCCCCACCGCAATGACCCACTGTGGTGGCAGGGTGATTTTAGGAATCACCTCGCCCTCCTCCCCACCGCAACGGCCCACTGTGGTGGTAGGGTGATTCCAGGAATCACCCCGCCCTCTGCCCCACCCTAGCGGCCCAATGGCCCGCGGGGATGGCACGGTGATTCCTGGAATCACCTGACCCTCCGTCCCACCCCGGTACGCCAACGGCTCGGAGGGGTTATAGAGTGATTCTGTGAATCACCCTATCCTCTGCCTCACCCCAGCAGCCCAATGGCTGTTAGTAAAACTGAATTTTTATTTGCAAAAAAACAACTGTTTATGAGGAAAAAACACACTAATGTTTTTGGTAGAATAACGTTTTTATTTCTTAAGTATAAATTCAACATGTTTTAGTAATGACCATAAAGATAAAATAATGAGATTTGAAATACATTAAAATTCTATTACCCCGGAATCACCCCACCACTCTCGCGGGCCGTCGGGCCACCTGGATGGAGTAGAGGGTTGTTCAGAATCATCCCGCCACCCCCGTGGGCCGTTGGGCCGCTGGTGTGAGGCAGAGGGCTGCGAACAACCCTCCGCCCCACCCTGGCAGCCATCTATAGCCCTCTGCCCCACACTGGTGGAAAAACGGCCTGCGGGGGTGGCAAAGTGATTCCGGGAATCACCCTGCCACCCCCAGCCTTCGCCCCACCCTGGCAGCCCAACGACCCGCAGGGGTGGCAAGGTGATTCCAGGAATCACCTCACCCTCCGCCCCACCCCGACGACCCAATGGCCCGCAGGGGTGGCGGGGTGATTCTGGGAATCGCCTTGCCACCCCCGCGGACCGTTGGGCCACTAGAGTGGGGTGAAGGCTAGGACAGCCTCTGCCCCACACCGGCGGCCCAATGGCCTGCGGGGGGTGGTGGGGTGATTCTCGGGAATCATCCCGCCACCATCGCGAGCCGATGGACCGTCGAAGTGGGGTGAAGAGTTGTGGACAACCTTCGCCCCACCCTAGTGGCCCAACACTATGGCAAGGTGATTTCGGGAATTATCTTGCCCTCTGCCACACTCCAGCAGCCCGGTAGCAGGGTGATTCTCGGAATCACCCTGCCCTCCGCCCTACCTCGGCGACCAAATGGCTCATGGGGGTGGCGAGGTTATTCCGGGAATCACCTCGCCCTCCGCCCCACCCCGGGGGCCCAATGGCCCGCGGGGGTGGCAGTGTGATTCTCGAAATTACCCTACCCTCCGACCCACCCCAGCAGCCAAACAACGCACAGGGGTGGCAGGGTGATTTTGAGAATCACTCCGCCCTCCACCCCACCCCAACGGCCCGTGGCGGTGGCGAGGTGATTCCGGGAATCACCCTGCCTTCCGCCCCACCTCAGTGGCCCAACGACCCGCAGGGGTGGTGGTGTGATTTTGGGAATCACCCTGCTCTCCGGCCCACCCCAGACCCAATGGCCCGCATGAGTGGCAGGGTGTTTTCGAGAATCACCTCGTCCTCCGCCCCACCCTGACAGCCCAACAGCCCACAGGGATGGCAGGGTGATTCCGGGAATCACCCCGCTCTCCCCCCCACCTCGGAATCACCCCGCCCTCCCCCCCACCCGACGGCCCAACGGCCTGCTGGGGTGGCGAGGTGATTCCAGGAATCACTCGACCCTACCTCTCACGCCGAAATCACCTCGCCCTCCCTCCCACCCCAGCGGCCCAATGACCAACGAGGTGGTGGGGTGATTCTGGGAATCACCCCGCCCTCTTCCCCACCACGGCGGCCCAACGGCCCGCGGGGGTAGCAAGGTGATTCCAGGAATCACCCTGCCCTCCACCCCACCCCGGCAACCCATCGGCCTGCGGGGGTGGCAGAGTGATTTCAGGAACCTCCCCATCCTCCAACCCACCCCGGCGACCCTACGGCCCGCGGGGGTGGCGGGGTGATTTCGGGAATCACCCCACCCTTTGCCCCACCCCAGCGGCCCAACGACTCTCGAGGGTGGCGGGGTGATTCCGGGAATCGCCCCGCCAACCCTGCGGGCCGTTGGGCCATCGGGGTTATTGTTATTGTCAAGCTTCAAGGGGAAAACAAATTCAAGGATGTAGCTTACATGGTAAGCCGTCTAAAATGTATATGTGATTAATGTTAAAAAATTCATTTATGTACAAGTTAACTAAACTTTTACTATTTCATGTTATAGGAAAAAGTCAAATCTTCTTAACTGTGAAGATCAACTATTTATAAATGATTGTGAGTTCATGCATATTGATAGTTGGACAAAAGATAATAGCTATATGTTTATGATTTTTAATTGGATAGGTGGAAAGAGTCATAGCCAAATACTGACTTATGATGTTGTTGTGAGAAAGCTAACACATAAAGACAAAGAAGCAAAAAGAAAGATAGTTAACATTTATCTAAAACCATAGTTATTGATTAATTATGTTATAGACATATGTTCAAATGAACGAAATTGGGTTCTGGATTTATTTTTTGGCTCACGTAAGTTTTATTATATGGAATTGAATTTCAATATGTTATTTCTTAATTTATGTGTCATTGTACTAATTTACTTCATTATTTCTTTTGTGCTTGATAATTAGTCACAACACTAGCATGTTGCCTTCAAAAATGAATAAATTGCATTGCCATTGAAAAAGATCAAATATAGTGCAATTTTATTCAGCAAAAAATTAATGCTCTTCAATTTCTTCCAGATGCAATGCAAGAAATTGGGTTGAAGAAAGGGGACTTTAGTGAATCACGTGTGGCAAAAAAGGCAAAGGAACCCCAACCACTATTACATGGAATGATTGGAAAGACATACATTGGGAGATTCATAAACATCAAAAATGCATTAGACGAGGAAAATGAGTAAAATGAAGCAGAAAATATTGTGGAAGAAGACAATGATGAAACTCTTGAGGATGAAGAGTTTGGATTACGTGACATTGTTAATTAAATTTAAGTTATGCTTGGAAATGAAACTCATTTTTGTAACTATTAATTAGTTATAGTTATAATGTTTTGACTTTGACATTTTATAAGAAGTATAAGCATTCAATTAAGGTTTTTATCCGTTCAATATTTGTATTATGTGATTTTTGCACTAATTTTTATGTTAATCATTAATTTTTGAAAAAACAGTGATTATTATTTATTTTTGACTTGAAATTCATAAAAAAAACTATTATTTAACCATTTTTAGTTAAAATTTTCCTATAAAAATTGTGATTTTGACATGTCATTTCTAGTAAAAAATTACAAAAAAATCAAAAAATGTAAATTTTTAGTTATATTTATGATAAAAATGGTTATTTTTATGTCAATTGTGAAAAATTATTGTTTTTTTAGAGACAATTATTTCATGTGGATTGAAAAATTAATTAACGATGTATAAATATGTAGAATATCGAAAATTAAAAATATCGACCTTCTTTTTTAAATATGCAAAACAATAAAAACCTTACTACAAAAAAAAAAAAAACGAGAAAATATGAAGAAGAAGACCACTTCAAAAATTATTAAATTTAGAAAATAATTATTTACATTCCATACATTAGAAAATTTAAAGACAAAAAATAGTCTTTTAAAAAAAGCGCCTGATGCAGAATTACCACTTTTTTAAATCAGCATGAAAATCACTACCATTCTAAAACACAATGTACATAAAAAAAAATTTAAAGTGCCGAAAACTATGCTCTAAAAAAAACATGTGTTCTGCATCACCTCTTTTCAAAATCGGGTCACTTTTTTGCTATCTCTATGAAACGGGTAACAGTATCAGTTCCCGTTTCAAAGTTTACATTGTTGGGCCCTGCTTATATACGCTAGGAAGGTACCTCTTTACCAATAGTTATGTCCTTAGGGACATACATTTTCATTAACTTGTTACTAATTATTTATTATTTATTATCATTATTGTTATATATATATATATATAATAATTGCCTAATTGAAGGGAACAATATGGGGTGTGTGCACAGGTGTGTGTGTTCTAATTGCTAGTAGTGAGGTGACTATATAAACATGGAGACATGGCTTCAACTCCCATAACCCCCTCACAAACCGAGTGTTTGCAGATGAGGCCAGGTATAGGTCTAGGGTGAATTTGATGGCATAAAATCACCTTCCATAGCACATATGTTTATCCAAAGGACAACTGAAAGTTACTATAAGTAGCATCTCCAAAGAAAAGAAAACGTGGAGTAGTGTCCATTCAAAGGAAAATAGACAACAAGCCAAACAAAGTATGAATTTGGCTTTGAGTTTGCTGATTGGCCATGAAAAGTTGTAAAAACTTAATGCTATCAAATAACTTGTTATCTTCGGGATCATAGCAGAATTGATTTAAAAAATCATCCTTCTCCTTATATTTTCGAATCCCTAATTTTCAGTCCCTAAAGGAATCCATTATAGTAGTTTAAGAATACTAAACTAATAATATTTCCTTATTAAGGGGGGCCAATTCTTATAAACTCAGAGAGGATTATCTACAGTATGGTGCTTGGAGATGAAGAGTCTAATGTTTTGGTGTCAAAGCCAAGATCCTTGCAGTTTACGCTGAAATAGATCTCTACAATATCTGGCCACATGAGATCAGGTCTCATTTAATGAGCTTCTAGAGATTATATATCTCTGATGTATGATGGCTTATTCTGTCTATATCAATGCATGATATATTTTAAGCTAAAGTCACAAAGAAGATGTAACATTTTGCATCCACTTGTTTTGGCAATCTGAAAATTAAGCTTGTTCACTAAGGCATTAAACATCTCTATAAGACATCCACTGGTTTTGGCACATGTGACTTCTCAAAATGTCATGATGAGTGATAAGAGGTTGTGATCTTGTTGGAAACAACTCCAAAATCTTTACCACTTGAGATATATATCCAATTCCCAAGGTTGAAGGTCAAAGAAACTGGTTTTGCTAAGCTGGATGAAGGTTCAAATTTTATGGAGTACATATTGATCCAATGATTTGATTGACTTACAAGGAAATGCATTTTCCTTAGCGTGACAAAAAATCAAAGAGAAACTACAAACATTCCACCTTATCAGTTTGAATTTTGGAGTTCAATGGAATTAATAGAAAGAGTGTAAAGAGACAAAATTCTGAGTATGGCATGGGGTTACAAGTGGACAATATGTGACATAGTAGTAAATTGCATCTCATAAATTATGTGCACTGGGGGCAACATTAATGGCTAGAAAAGAAGCCTCCTAATTTGCAAGTCTTCGACTAAGAAGAATCAGCTAATATAGGGCATATATTAAGGGGTTGTTTTAAGTGAGTTTTCCAGATGTTTAGGAAAAACATCAAGCTGGTGCTTTGAGGTTATTCTTTGTAATAAAATGCAGCTTGCAAATCTTAAAGGGATGACTTGGGACTCTTGAGGCTATCTTAAGCATCAAATACAAGATCCAAGCCTAGCTGGGTTTGCTCTATGTTATTAAATAGCAACAATTGTTTGGTCCTTTGGAATTTCCATAAAAGTTTTATCAAAGAATGGGAAGGTGCCTAGCTCCGTGGAGGCAATCCAAGGCTTTATTATGTTACACATAATCAAAACTTTGTTCCAAAAGGGGTAAATCTGTGTTTTGGAATGGTAAAACCTAGCAAAAGTCATGGCATATCAATGACTTCCATAGTTGGATATGGTGCAAGAAGCTGTAAATTTAAGATCCTCAGTTATATAATTTGTTTCTTTGGTTTTGAGTTTCATATTGGGAATTTTGTAGCTATTTTCTTGCTGACCAACACAACAACTCCAAAGATGAAGATCCAAGGATAATGAAAGGGTAGCCAAACAAAGGAACACCATATCAACTCACAAAAGGTCCAATTAATATCTTACAGGGGAAATAAGCACAGTGAGATCTAGTAACAACCAAACTAGAGCAAAATACCTAATGCATAGCTATTAGTGCTCATTCTTGAGAGTATTTGGTTGATGCTCAGGTCAGTGGGTATAAATGTTGATTCTTAGTTTGAGAGCATTTTTGTTTGATAAGTCTATAAGTGGCATGGGAAACTTATAAAGAGACATTGAAGTGTAGGAAATCTCAAAGCCAGTCCTAAACTGACCAAACGTTGCCAAAAACCATGCATTTTAAAAGTGGATATGAAGAAGCTCCACTTCACTTTGCACCTGCTATCATTTGAATCTGCACCTGCTACAAGTCCTTTGGAAGCAATTTTGAAGAAGAGCAAGTGTATGGGAACTAGATAGTCTGGGTATCTCCATAGGTACCAGACTTGGCATAAGTATGGATGAACGTCATTTCAGTTCATAATGTCAGTCGTTATCAATGATAGGCATGAATTTCAATGTGTGGATGCTAAAGGTACATGGATCAGCGTTAGCTTACATATAAGGTTGGTTATAGTAAATTCATGTGGATAACGATAAATATGAAAGGATTTCTTATTTACCAAGTCTGGTAGATTAATTCTGATTTTCTTGGAAGACAAGGAAGAATATGAATGGCATATTCTGTTAGCAGTCAATAGGAGTGGTTTAACATTTAAGGAGAGCATATATAGGACTAGTGTGGGGATGAATATAAAAGCTTTCGAAGAAGAAGAGTGCCAAGCTAGTTGGAAACAAGCACTTCCTAACTCATAAAGATGATGAGGTAGAGATAGAGATGAGAAGACTTAGCAAAGTGAAGGAAACAATTGAAAAAAAAAAAAAGGCTCAGGCTCAGGTTGAGCTGACATAAGCTAAGAAAGTTGTCAAGGATTTATCTTGGAAGTTGGAAAAGGAAGCATAATCAAGATAGAAGTCTTATAAAGAATCTGAAACTTCTAGGTTTCATGTTGAGGAAGTGCATGCTACAAATACAGATAAACCTAAGGGAAATAAAACAGGTTGGCACTTACATCTTACTGTTGAATGAAATGAGCTTATGGCAGCTACAATTGGGCTGGAAGAAACTAATGAGAGAACTTCCAAGATCCTTGCTGCTTAGATTGAGGAACTTCCGAAAGTATACTAACATTATTTGAATGAAAAGAGTAAAGGGGCTCTTCATAAGTTGGTTCAAGTTATTAAGTCATAATTGCTATAGGTAGTTACAACATGGAGAATAGCATAAATTTTTATATTCCCATTTATCTATTGATGAGAAGATATCACCACCACCTGATCATCATGGGAAACTACGGAATCTCACTAGCTTAATATGGCTAGAATGCAGGGATAGTGCTTCAATGACAAGCACTGAAATGCAAGATGTGTTTTTTTCAATGACCAAAGTTTTATCTTGTGCATATTTCTTGTTATTCATTTTGTATTATATGGTTTTTCTTGCATTTTCTAGATAGAGAATGTCCATGAACAAATTGTTGTAGGGATTAAATATTTTATTTGATGTTTATAGATATAATGGTGATTGTGTTGGGTTGCATGCCTATCAGTGTGGGTCATGATGAGGACTTGTAAATCCTATTGGTGCATAGGGAGTTGAGGATGCCTTAAAACAAAGCCATCAGTGTAGCATGTGAGTAATGAACCTGCAAATGCCAATTGTGAGCATGAGGACACTGAGGAAAGTTCATATGTGGTAGCATTTCTTTCTTTTCTGACTATACATATATTTGAATTCACTATGGACAGTGCATAAATAAGGGGGACATAAATGTAACACCCTCGACCTATATCCCCCGAATGATATTATGCATGTACATGTAACAGTTAAGCTGGTGAGATGGAACCCCATTGAGGCCTGCATGCATCTATATGTATGATGTAGTAGGATGGTGGGCCAACACAATTATGAGTTTAAGGCTAGAGAGCCTATGTGATGATAAGGCCAGCGAGCCTAGCTAATTTGACATTTAACAGAGCTTATAATATTTTTTGGACCGAAGGACAAAAATAATATAAGGGAATGAGACTCCATGATTGGAAATGGTATCTTGATGAGAAATTACAATATAACACTATAATATATTATAATAAAAAGAAAAGAAGAGGCAAAGTTGAAGCATGTCTATAAAAAACTATTTTCTCCTATTCATGGGACATCAACAATTGATGGGATAGGTATCCCTATGTGAAAGCCTGGAGAGTCCTTGGAAAACCCGTCAAGATAGTGGAACTCTTGGAAGCCACGGGAGTCTGGAACATTCTTGGTCGGCTGAGAGAGGGGCTAACGGGGAATGTGAGCCTTTTGGGTTTGGTACCTTGGTTGTGTGAGGTCCTGGAAGGGTACTTGGAAGACCCGTGAGGACAGTGGAACTCTTGGAGATGCAAGACTCTGGAACATCCCTAGCTAGCCAAGAAAAGCTTTGATTGGGGGGATGTGACCCTGCTGGTTAGAGGTTGTCAAGTTTGGTACCTTTGCTGTGTGAGGTCCTAGAAGGGTACTTGGAAGACGCGCGAGGGGAGTGGAACTCCTCGAGCTGCAAGACTCTGGGACATCCCTAGCTAGACGAAAAAAGGTGTGATGGGGGATGTGAGCCTATTGGTTGGAGGTTTTCGAGTTTGGTACCTTGGCCTTGTCACATTTGGTACAAGGATTGTACCTAGCTCGAGACATCAATGTCATGTGGAGTCACAACCCCAAATCGGGGGGGGGACCAAGTACTGAGAGAATTGGAGCAACACAGTCTATCGTTGGGAGGCACTTTCAAGTTCTACAGCCAACCAACAAATTCATCAAATCAACACTTGAAATCTATTATGTACATTTTCATAACTTTCCATATCGTGTATTTCATGATGTTGTTGTATGTCTTTTGTTAAAATGACTTTATTACACACATAGTTATATGTTCTAGTTAAATTGTGTATATGTTTTTGGTTATCTCAGTATTTATGAGTGGAATTGCCTCAGCAGGAAGGCTGGGGTGTTACAGTAGAGGTTACAACACATGATGCATATGCAACCAGGGTAGTTGTTGCAACACTAGAACCTACCACCGCAAGTGTGATATTCCCACTTAGCACTATTGCTAAGTGAGAATTGCTCAATTTTGATATTTTGGGTCTTTAACTTAGGAGAAAATCTGTTGGAGGACCCCACTTGCAATTTTGGTTAAGGGAGGCTCCAACCTCCAACATAGGGGAAGAAAGAAAAATTGATTTCTTAGTGGATGGTGTGGTGGACACCCCAAAAGGGAATATGCACTCTTAGTCAATTCGCACTCTTGGAAGGAAAAAGGCAAAGGAAAATTGATGCATGGGACCCATAATGGAAAATGAAAGGCTCAAGGATAAATAGGAGGAGCATACTTCAATTTGGGGCTTTTGAACCTTTGAAATTTACACTCGGTTCATCTGTTGAGCCAGGTTTGCAAGTGTTGTTCACCACACGAGATTTTCATGTGAGAATCTCACCCTACCTTCAGTGGACTTCGAGTGTTAGCCCAAGGAATACGTTACGTTGGGAGTTAGTCTAGGTGTTTTCTCAGGAAATTCATGGGATTATTACAGTATACTGGGCATAGTAACGGGAATATGCATCTTTGGGGAAATCTAGTTGTGGAGCAACATAATCATTGAGGCTTCCGAGAGAGACTTGGACCATCATTTGCTTAAGATTTGGAGTGCTAGCTGGGCACAGTTTTGGCGGATTTTTGTTGTGACATTGGCTCATCTTTATGACTGCATAGGCCTGCGCAGAGGTGCTTTTTATGCCACACGTGGGAACCAAGAGGATAGGAAATTAGGCACTTAATTAAGTTGAGACTTGTGGAAGCATCCAGAGGGGATTTTTACTAGCCTTCGTTGATATTTTGGTAATTCAAGCAGTGTGATTTTTAGGTGGGTCGAATTACCCAACAGTTGGAGGAGCACATGGAAATTGGAGGTAATTTTGGAGGTTGGAACTAGGCCCAACCCTTTTTGTATCTTTGTGGGTTTTTTGAGGAGAGGCGAGGGTTTATTCCTCAAAATTTTATAAGCACTCTAGAGGGTCCAAACAACAATTCTTTCCAGCTAGCAGTACAGTTTTCTAGGGCCAACACAGAAGAAAAAGGGGAAGTACTTTCTATCAGTTGGGTAGCGTAATTTCTCACCTAGGATTGTCAATCTTGCTTAAGCAAGCCCAGGTGCACACACTCCATTCATATTTGTACTTACCTCATGCATATATAATAAAATGGCTCAGTTTTGCAAATTTCTTGGCTAAATTTGTGGGTCACTCACTGCATGTTAAATTTTATGTGTTGCATGTACGTTCTTGCTTTGCTTATCATTGTATTTCCTAAGTAGGAATATTACAGTGGTATCAGAGCTCTGATCTTGGCTCAACGATGGGATTATTTCTGTGACCCTAGAGGACAATCAAAATGTTACCTACTGGAGGCAGAGGTATGGAGTCAGGAGAGAGAGAGTTGGAAATCACACTTGACATTGAGGCCCCAAAATAGGCCATGGAGGAAGTAGACTGTGAAAATTTGGAGACCCAAATCCCTATTGCAACAAACTAATATTTCTTCTCCTACTTGTTAATTCATGCAAGTTATTTAGTATGTTACACCATAAATATCGAAGTAAATACGACTATAACCTTCACTAATTAAATTATATGCTGAAACAAGAACTGAGCAAGAGGAAATAATCACACACACAAATGACACCTTGTTTTTTGACAAATGTCCCGGGAAAAGCCTAATGTAGGAAACCTGGTGTAGTAGTTGAGGGTTTGTATTATTATGCAATAGTTTTTGAATGCAATCTTTGGATGCCTTACTGGATATCTAATACAAAGAATCTGACTGGCAAAGAAATTAGTGAGAAATACCTCACGCTATCATTGGCGAACTGATAATGATACAAGCCCTGCATCGCTGGCCCCATGCTTGTTCTGTGCAGCCTCTGCATCAGCCTACACAGATATGCATTATCCTCTCTTATGTGCCTGTCCACTTATGTGTCTGCCCACTTATGTGCCTCTAACTCGGTTAATTTTCTCTAAGTAAAAAGTAGAACTTGTTATTCACATATAGATTTTTTGTATTCCTTTTGTTTTTCTTTTACCTTGAAAATACCATGGGAAACTACCATGGGTTGCAAAAACCACAGGCTTGTAAACCACTTAATAAAGAATCAAGATAATATTATATACTCTTCTTTCTCTTACGTATAGTTTTAAACATATTTTGAAAGATTCCCTCTTAACTTTATCATGCACTTTTTATCAATAATGTAGAACATTTTTATATATATGAATGTTCTCCTTCAAAATTTATATCGGACTTTATTTAAATCCTTTTTATATCTACTTCTTTTATTTTGTTTTTTTGTTTTTTTCTTTGACTATCTTATTTTTTTCTTTCTTTCTTTTTTGTTTAATGGCCAATGCCCTGAATGACAAAACTAGCAAAACAGAGAAACTCAACCTTTGTGTAGCGAAACACTTCAATTGTGATGACAACAAGGTTGACGAAGGATTAGCAACCAAGCCTGTATCAGACTGGATCTCTTCAACGGTTAAGCGTATAGAGGATCAAACAACTCCGATACCAATGTAACAACCAAAAGTCGTATACGCAATGGAAATATTTCAAATATTTCATAGACAATGACATCCATTGCATGATGGTAATTGTAAATTGTATATTGTATAAGGATTGATATAGGATGATTACAAATGAGAAACATGGTCCTGTATATATAGCTAGGTAAGTACCCTTTCACGAACAGGCATGTCTCTAAGACATGCCTTTTCATAATTAACTAACTAATCATTAGTTAATTTACTTATTATTTATTATTATATTATTATGATTATTATTTATTATCTATTTTTATTTATTTTTACATAATTTATGTTCATAACACACCTTGACTTTTGGCTCTTGAACTCGACTTCCCTGCTAAATCTCAGACTCCCTCTGAAGCTCTGCGCTACCTCTTCTGGATCTCTCTCCACCTTCTCTACAATGTATCCCCGTATCAGGAAACTCTCCAACCAGAAAACTATCCCTGCCCCTCACTACAATAAATCTCCTCGATGACTTCTCCGGCAACTATCATGCTGCTCTCTTGAGAAATCAATCTATTGATCTCACTCAATGTGTTTTCCATATGCCCATTGAAGTCCTTATAATCTTCTAGTTGAGTAATCAATGGCCCAGATTAAATTCTAATCAATGGCTCAGATCATATTGACTTGATCTCCGTCTTTTTCTAGAAGATTCACACCAAATTTTATAATACCCTTTAATTATTTTAATTTCCTAAGTTTATACTTAGGCATCCATTAAAAATAATTAACTATTTAAAAAAAACTGTCTCCTGGTGGAATTTCCCAAAATGATTTTTGGGTATTCTAGAATACATGTGTCCTAGCCTCCCTGGAAATTTTGAGGCATAGAGCACATCCAATGCTACCAAAAATCGACATAGACATGGGGAATCCAAAGAGAAAAGAGGAGGCAGCTTTTAAGAGCCTCTTGAAGACCCTGAGTGACTTGGCCAAGGGACAAAAGCAAATGTTGGAGGAGATAAAGTAGTAGAACCAAGACAAGGCCATTGACTGAGATCTTTTTTTTGGATAAACTTCAGAGGCTTACCACTAGTATGACCACCATTCCCCTTTGACTCACCCACATGCTTTTAAGTGGGCCCACCAGAAGCACATTACTCACATTATTTCCCTTAGCACCGGGTGAGGAGGTTGGGAAAGATGAGATGCCCATGGATGATTATTTATGGGAGTGGCAGTCTATGGGGGATGATTTCAAAGTTGCACTATCCTTCCAAGACTTCTTCCAACTCAAGCAAAATGAGAAGGGCAAGGGTGCAAGGAGCTTAGGCATGGAGAATTCAGCGCTGCAATGCTCTATTGGGAGGATGTACTTCCCCACTTTTGATGGGTCATCCAAGTGCACAACTAGGGCATGGGTTGAGAAACTGGACACATAATTTCATCTTAGCTAGATGACAGAGTAGAAGCCATTAAAATGTCTACTCTACACTTGGATGGAGCAGCAAACGACTAGTGGTTGCATGGGTTGACCATGCTAGGGAATTCCAACGTGACTTCCTATGAGGAATTCACATGGAGGATTATGGAGTGTTTTCATAGGAGAGATTTAGAGGCACATTTCCGAGAGCTGACACAACTCAAACAAACATGCAACCTAGAGAACTACATATCGGAGTTCTTGAGAGTGTCAGTGATGTTACCAAACCTATTGGATGCTAGGAGGGTATACACCTTTTTTGAGGGCTTGACTGAGCCTCTACGTGGGTCAATGAAGTCCTGCAGGCCCACCAATTTGCAGGAGGCGATATCTTGCACCAGGCATTCACACGACGCAATCCCCAAGGCTAGGGAACTAATGCCACCCATAGCTCCTTTCCCACAAAATGGTCGTGGCACCAGGACCACAACATTGAGACTAATATGGGCATGGGTACTTAGATTATGAGACCCTGAGAGACCTCCATAGGAGGAATTTGTACTTCACTTTCCAAGAGATGTGGGCACCAAGGCATAGATGTACCAAAGGAAAGGCCCACTGCATAAACTTGTTTTCTAATAGTGAGCCAGAGAATGAGGTAGAGAAAGAGATAGGCACTGGTGATGATGAGCCATTCCACAGGAGGATGAGGAGGAGGCCCACCACCCCCACCAGGCAGGTCTAATTTCTTGTTGGCAACAAGAGTTATCACTTCACTTCGTGTCGAAGTACCTCATGCTGAGGATCAGGGGCAACGTATTTTAGTGTTAGTAGTCAGTGGGGCGACCCTTAACTTCGTATATACCTAGATGTTGGAGAGGAGAGACATACGCACAGAGTCCTTTGAGGGCTTCTCCATTTTGGTACGAGGAGACCACACCATGCAGTGTACCAGATATGTCCCCGGGCTGACAGTTGTGACGGGGAACTATTTGATGAGTGGGTTGTAGAGCTCAGGATATTTGATGCAAGGGGCAGGTCTGAACCACCACATCTAGATACTCATGCCACCCTAGATAGGTACCCGACAATGTCTAGAGACATCCACTAGGGTGGCCACCTGACAGGGGGTTTGAGCACACCATTGAGCTAGATCCAAGGGTATAGATCATCATCAAGACCCCATACAAACATCCTAAGGCATATCAGTATGAGATTGAGCGGACTATTTAGGAGTTGCTAGCATTGGGGCACATTAGGCCCAACTTTAGCCCCTTCACTTCATCAGTTGTCCCAATGAAGAAGAAGTATGGTACGTTATGGATGTGAATTGACTACAAAGATCTTAATAAGAAGACTCTGAAGAACTAGTACCCCATCTCCTGCATAAATGAGCTTATGGATGAGCTTAGAGGATCCATGTACTTCTCTAAGATATATCTACGTTTGACGTACCATCAGATTCAGGTGAGGGATCAGGATATCCCCAAGATAGTGTTCACGTGTCACTATGGCCATATCCAGTTCCTGGTTATGCCCTTTGGGCTGACCAACGCTCTCGATACCTTTCAGTCTTGCATGAACCACATTTTCTGCAAGAAAGTGCGTAGATTTGTGTGTTCTTTGACGATATATTGATTTACAGTAGGACATAGGAGGAGCACCTGCAACATCTAGAGGAGGTGCTTCGTATTTTGGAAGGATAATAGTTCTATGCGAAGCTATCCAATTTTGAGTTTGGGTTGGCTTAGATGTTCTACTTGGGGCATATTATTGGAGAGGATGGAGTGCGGGTGCATGAGGAGAATATTAGAGCCATACAGGACTAGCTAGTTCCCCAGAATGTGACTGAGCTGAGGGGATTTGTGGGCATTTGGACGTATTACAGGAAGTTCATTAAAGGCTTCACACAGCTAGCGATACCCCTCACGGATTTGACCAAGAAGGGGCCATTCGCATGGACAGACAAAGCACAGGAAACATTTGAGCACCTCAAGGAGGTGATGAGCAGTTTTCTGATGTTGGCAATACCTGATTTTACATAGTCCATCATCTTGGAGTGTGATGTATCAGGTGAAGACATTGACGCTGTATTTTCACAGGGAGGTCACCCGATAGCTTTTGAGAGTTGGTAGCTCCTTAGTGATGAGAGGTTGTATTCAATCTATGACAAGGAGACGCTGGGCATCATGCATGCATTGGCAAAATTCCAACAGGACTTGGTGGGGGATAGGTTCAGAGTGAAGATTGATCATAATAGTCTTCACCACTTTCTGGGGCATAAGGGCCTCAATGATAGAGAACAAAAGTGGTTCATTGGGTATTGGGTCGAGAAGTGCTGGAAATTGCATCCACAACTTTATCCTAAGAAGGGAAAGCAAGGCAAGGCAAGGCAAGGCAAGACAAGCTAAACATCACCATGTCGCTAATGTTCGAGGTGAGAAAAATTCCAAGTTGTTTAAGTTTCCTTTGATTAACGACTGAGGAAGGAATACGTTTGTTTCTTCAATGACAGTTTTTTGTTCTACAAATTCTAGGAAATTGTAGCAATATGGTATTTGCTACAGCAAGACAGGGTCTCCAGAATCAAGGAAAAAGATCAGTTTTCATGAAAATCTCAAATTGTTGAATTCAGGAAAATTCCTATGGATTGAGACTGGAAGGGTGAGGGGGCTATAATCTCATCTAATTATTCAATAATAAAAGAGATTTTGGGGTCCAAAAGGTTCTAGCAGGGAGGAGTGATCCGGTGCTAAAAAATGAAAGTTCTCGGATAGAAGTGAAACCTTAACGACTACATAGATCTCATCTTCATGAATCTGACACGACTTATTTTGCGGAAAACAAACATTGTATGCTCCCAGAAATGAGTTCTGATCAATTTGGCAAACATTCAAAATTTTGTGCAAGGCTTCCCAGTCAGCGGTCTGTACTACTAACGTGGCATGATCACTAAGCCTGTTGAGTTGGCATATGATTTGGCTTCAAAAGGGCTAATGACATCGTGCCACTTGTCATATTCTTATTTGTGCTATGTTGGCGATTATTTATTCATCAGTTTGTTGTTGATTAGGTGGACCAACCAGAGGCCGCCATGTGGCCTAGATAGATACTGCCATGTGGCACCTCGGTGGCCACAATTATTACACTCCAAAGGAATCGAACTTGAAACCTCTTACCAACAAATATCCACATACACCATTGCACTGAAGGTGGGCCTTGTGTAAAGGAACCACCATATGTTTATTTAAACATTAATAGGGTGGAGTATTGGGGTTAGAGGCTGAGGGCTAGCCCCAACCCTAGTCACCATGCCCACAATGACCAAGGGCGAGACTAGGGGCTAGGGGTTAGACTCGGCCGCCCCCAACCATAAACATTAGCCATGTGAACATAACGCCAAGACCAAGGGTCAATACAAAGGGGACCTAGACCGCAAGGGGCAGCCCCAGGTCACATGGAGCACCCGTGTGATCACTCACGCACACAGGAGTTAATGGAGAAATTAACAGTCCCACAATTTGCGTCGATAGTGCACTGATTTGTAGCTCCGCTACCGAAAAATTGGGAAAAAATGTAGGATAGTTAGTCGGACTTGGCGAAATTGTGGGTCAACTAGCAACAAAATATGGAAAGCTCATAAATTTCTCAATTTTTGGTCTTTTTGGGAGCCGAAAGAGGCTAGATAGCGGTTTCTTGGAGTAGGTTCTAAAGTCATTTGAGCAATGTAACTCATTGTAATCACCATTTTTTATCACAATGAAAGAGAGCAAAGCATTGGAAGTTGGACTAAGAGATGTAGCCCAAGAGGGGTGAATTCCTTTATCACTTGTTGTTTTGTGGTTACTTTTACGGTTTTATTCTCTACAATTTTCTGAAATTTATGAGTTAAATTCATATTTTAATGTGCGTATGAATTCAACTTAAAAAACCATAAAAACTCATTTTATTAACTTGCAATTTACATAATCCTCAAGCAATTTCATATACACATCAACAACCATGAGAGGACTCCATAAATATCCACTAGCAACTTCAATTTATGTCCAATTCCTCAGATGTATTCAATGGGGTGGAGGCGTTCTTAGTCTAAAATAGAGAAAAATTCTAACGATAGATATTAGTACCCAAACCAATTCAATGATATACCATGTAACCTATGGGTTTTAGTCTATTGAAGTTTCTCTAACCAAATATGTGATTATTTATTAATTTTGAAGTATAATTAAGGAATTATAAGTTAAAATTTCTTGTTGTCCTAAAGTACAACCTATAAAACCTGCATAAAAAGAAGGGACAACAACCCATTTTTTTCAAGCAACTAATATACTATGTGAATAATATTGGGTTGTGTTATATTTTTTCCACGACTAGTCTACGTAGTTAACCAGAGTGTTAGAGGGGGGTGAAGCCCCCACTTCGTTGTGCCAATTGCGCAACAAGGGGGTCAGAGGGGGTTTGAGGGGAGCGGGCAACCCCCTTGTACGGGGTTCGGGGTAGCGCCCTGGGGAATTTTTTTTTGGGACCCTATATTAGGTGGGACGAACCTACCTATAGTTTTGTGCATGGGTTTAACACTTAGTTTTGGACATGATGATTTTTCAGTCCATGGTTTTGGGCGCGATAGTTTTTGGTGTGTGGTATTGGATTCTTCGACATGTATATATATGTATTGTAAAATTGAAAGGAATATAATGAAAAATCAAGCTGGTAGTCTCGGTTTTGGGATCCAGGGGAAAATATTTGTGTATATGTGTTTTATGTGTTATGCTCTCACATTGTTTATTTTTTGTGTTTTAGAATTTGTATGCAAGTAATTTATGTATGGGGTTAAAACCTACATTTGGTATCGAAGTTGTTTTGGCTTCAAGGGGATGCCTTTGTTTCTGAGGGGTTTCGCTTAGGCTTGTGGTAGACCCTATTCAATGGAAGATCTGCTGGATTGATTCTGGTGATGGAAGAAGATGGCGAGTAATGGAAATATAGAGATCGAGAAATTTAATGGTCAGAGTTTTGAGTTATGGAAACTCAAGATGGAGGATCTGTTGGTGGATAAAGATGAGTGGATCACGGTAGATCCAAGTACTAAACCAACAAGAGTGTCTGATGAACAATGCAAGAAGTTGGATCAAAAGGCTAAGAGCACAATACAATTGTGTGTCTGAGATTCAGTATTGCTGAATGTATCAGGGGAAGCTACGGTGAAGGATTTGTGGGACAAGTTAGGAACTTTGTACCAATCTAAGTCTCTAGTGAATAAATTGTTCCTACAGAAAAATTTGTATAACCTTGTTGGGTTGTGTTATATTCTTTCCACATAGTTAACAGGGGGTTTGAGGGGTACCCGTAACCCCACTCTATGGGGTCTGAGGCACCGCCCCGGAAAATTTTGGTTTTGGACCCTATGTTAGGTTGGGCGGACCCACCTATGGTTTTGTGCATGATTTTCGCACATTTTTTTGGACCGATGGTTTTCGGTCCATGGTTTTGGACCGGATGGTTTTCGGTCCATGGT
>APFE030795453.1:93281-117146 GCA_000404065.3 Pinus taeda
CCACTCATGCAAGAAAGGAAGCAGTTTGGTTGCAGATATTGTGTTCAAGTATGGGGTTAGTACAGGGAGCTATAAGGATAGACTGTGATAGCCAAAGTGAAATTTTCTTACCAAAGAACCCTGCTTATCATTAAAAGACAAAGCACATTGATGTTCAATATCACTTTGTGAGGAATATGATAGAAGGCAAAAAGGTGCTACTGGTAAAGGTGGGCACTTTGAAGAATACTGCAGATGATTTGACAAAATCTATGAGCTCTGGGAAGTTCTGTTGGTGTAGAGAAACAATGGGCATTTTGGGGTTGGATAAATGACTACGCTCTCCTATGGCCCCCTGTGGAAAGAAAACAAGTGGGAGAATGTTGGGTTGTGTTATATTCTTTCTGTGACTAGCATATGTAGTTAACCAAGGGGTTGGGGAGGGGACGGGGGAGCCCCCCCTTTGTTACGCCACGGGGGTTTCACAAGGGGTTTGAGGGGGATGGGTAGCCCCCCTCTATGAGGTCCGAGGCAGCGCCCTAGGGAATTTTTTTTGGGACCTTGTATTAGGTGGGACGAACCTACCTATGGTTTTGTGCATGGTTTTAGAACATGGTTTTAGACACGATGGTTTTTTGGTCCATGGTTTTGAGCGCAATGGTTTTTGGTCCATGGTATTAGATGCTTCGGTATGTATATATATGTATTGTAACATTGAAAGGAATATAATGAAAAATCAAGCTGGTACACCCAGTTTTGGGATCTAGGGGAAAATCTATGTGTATATGTGTTTTATGTGTTATGCTCTCGCATTGTTTATTTTCCGTGTTTTAGAATTTGTATGCAGGTAATTTTTGTATGGGGTTAAAACCTACAAATAACACCTCTAGGAGTTACCCCAAGATATGGAATGGCTAGAGGGTGCAGGTAAATTTTGTATGGGGTTAAAAATTACAAATAACACCTCTAGGAGTTACCCCAAGATATGGAATGGCTAGAGGGTGACACGAATTCTAAAACACAAAAAATAAACAATGCGAGAGCATAATACACAAAACACATATACATAGATTTTTTCCTCTGGATCCCAACCAGCTTGATTTTTCATTATGTTCCTTTCAATGTTACAATACATATTTATACATTCCGAGGCATCGAATACCATGGAATGAAAACCATCGCATCCAAAACAATGGACCGAAAACCATCGCATCCAAAACCATGTGCGAAAACCATGCACAAAACCAGAGGTAGGTCCGCCCAACCTAATATAGGGTCCAAAAAAAATTTCCCCCGAGCACTTCCCTAGACCCTGTAGAGGGGGGCTAACCGCCCCCCTATGACCCCCCCGCTACGAAGTCGACACAACGAAGGGGGGGCTTTTCCCCGCCTCTAACCCCCTCGTAATCTACGCAGGTTAGTCATGGTAAGAATATAACACAACCCAACATTCTCCCACTTGTTGTTTTTTTTCCACAGGAGAGCTTAGTCATTTATCCAGCCCTAAAATGCCCATTGTTTCTCTACACCAACATAACTTCTTAGAGCTCACAGATTTTGTCAATGCATCTATAGTATTCTTCAAAGTGTCAACCTTTACCAGCAACACCTTTTTGTCTTCTATCATATCCCTCACAAAGTGATACTGAACATCAATGTGCTTTGTCTTTGAATGGTAAGCAGGGTTCTTTGCCAAGAAAATTGCACTTTGGTTGTCACAGTCTATCCTTATAGCTCCCTGTAATAACCCCATACTTGAACACAATCTCTTGCATAAGTGGCCGCCATGTATTCTGCCTCTGTAGTTGATAGTGCCACTACAGATTGTTTCTTACTCATCCAAATGACTGCACTTCCAAATAGGTTAACACATACCCACTTGTATATCTTCTCTGATCCAGATCTACAACCTAGTCTTCATCAACAAAGCCACAAATATCCAACACTCTATCCAACCCTGCTCTTCCTTCGTAACACAAACCATAATCACTAGTGCCACGCAAATACCTGAAAACTCACTTCACTATTGTCCAATGCTCCTTCCCTAGTTTTGACATAAACTTGTTCAATACTCCCACTACATGTGCAATGTCTGGTCTAGTACAAACCATTGCATACATCAGGCTACCGACTGCACTTGCATATGGAACACGGGACATGTTCTCTTCCTCTTCTTCTGTCTTGGGACACTATTCGGCATATAAATTTACACCTACAAAAATAGGAACCTTCACCGGTTTACTATCCTGTAAATTAAACGTCTGCAGTATTGTCTCAACATACTTCCACTGGTTTAACCAGAGCTTCCTCTTTGCCCAATCTCTTTTAATTTCCATGCCCAAAATATAGTTTTCAACACCAAGATCTTTCATGTCGAATTCAGAGGACAATTGGGTCTTCAAATCATGGATAATTCGTTATCATTTCCAACCAGCAACATATCATCCATTTGCAAGACTAGATAAATAACACGGTCACCAATTAATTTAAAATACACACAGTGATCTGCTTTGCTTCTGGTGAATCCAAGTCCCCGTATAAATGTATCAAATTTTTGATACCACATTCTTGGTGACTGTTTTAACCCATACAGAGACTTATTTAACTTGCATACTAGCTCTTTCTTACCGTTCACCGCAAAGCCTTCAGGTTGCTTCATGTAGATCTCCTCTTCCAGATCCCCATGAAGAAATTTTGTCTTCACATCCATCTTTTCTACCTCAAAATCAAAAGCAGAAGCAACAGGTAAAAGTAATCTAATAGAAGATACCTTGGCAACAAGAGAAAAAATATCACCAAAATCAATTCCCAACACCTGGGAATAACCTTTTGCTACCATCCGAGTTTTGTATTTCTCCACCTTTCCTTTTGCATTTGTCTTCTTCTTGAACACCCATTTGTTGCCAATGGGTTTCCTTCCAGCCAGTAACTCCACCAGATCCCAAGCCTCATTTTTGTGCAAAGATTCCATTTCATCAACTATGGCCTCTTTCCAGAGTTTTCCATCCTTTGAATCTACTGCTTCCTTCATAGTTCTGGGATCATCATCAGTAATAGATAAAGGAAAAATTGAACAGAAAGTACATGGATTATACCTTTCTGGCTTCCTTCTTTCTCGAACTGATATTCCCACACCTGGAGTTTGTGGCTCTTCATCATTTGATTCTTCCTTTGCTCTAAAGTCTGATTCTTCTTCCTTAAGCTCAAACTCTATATTCTCAGGTTCCTTTGATGGGACTTCATGTTTAATAATATATTTCACCTCTCTGAAAACCACATCTCGGCTATACACAACCTTCCTTGTTACTGGGTTCTAAAGCTTATAACCCTTTAAACCATCCTTATACCCAATAAAGATGCACTTTTCAAATTTACAATCCAACTTGGTTCTTTTCTCCTTTGAAACATGTACATATGCATCACATCCAAATACCCTCAAATGTTAAAGAGAGGGTTTCTTACCAGTCCATACCTTTTGTGGATTCTTATCCTCCAACACTGATGAAGGTGATCTGTTGACCAGGTAACATGCTGTCTCCACCGCCTCTGCCCAGAATTCCTATCCTAACTTGGCACCATTGAACATGCTTCTTTCCCTTTCCATCAACGTCTTCTTCATTCTTTCTACAAATCCATTTGCTCAGGTGTGTATGGAGTAGTCTTTTGCTGTGCTATACCACACTTCTTACAGAATTCTTCAAATTCTTTGATGCAAAACTCTCCACCGTTATCTAGCCTCAACACCTTTATCTTCTTCTTTATCTGGTTTTCCACCAGAGCTTTAAATTCTTTAAACCTGTCAAAGAATTCAGATTTCTTCTTGAGGAAATATATCCATGTATTCCTTGAGAAGTCATCTATAAATGATACATAGTATGTAGACTTACCGAGTGATGGAACCTTGACAGGTCCAAATACATCACTGTGCATAAGCTCTAATATTTGTTTCGCCCTCTTACCACCAGAGGGGAACTCACTCGATTTTGCTTCCCATATACACAAGTTTCACAGAAATCAAAATCCAAAGAGATATTACTCATACTTTCTACCATACCTTTACCATAATTATTTGAAGTCCCTTCTCTCCAATATGTCTAAGCCTTTGATGCCACAACATGGTCTCCTCTCCAGAGACCACTATATTTTCTGCTCCACTTTCAGGAACCACAAAATTGTTGCACCCATCAATAAAAATGCTACCTTGCAGCTTGTACAAAGTTCCAATCTGAACTCCCCGTATCAATACCAGTGCTCCCCAAACCATCTTGCAGGTATCCTTCTTGAACATTGTTTTTACACCTGCATCATCCATCTTGCTTACAGAAATCATATTTCTAGCCAATGCAGGAATATGCAGAACACCTGGAAGTGTTCTAACCTTTCCACCTTGTAACTTCAACTTTACTTATCCATGACCAACGATTATAGCCTTGATATCACATAACCACTCTCTATGGGGAGTGAAGCGAAAGGATGCACCTGAGTCAATCAACCATGCCTCATGATCTACATGTGTACTTGAAGAAGCCAAGTACACATCCCCACCTTCATCTGAGGTGGTTTTCACCTCTGCAGAAGGAGCATCATCAGATCCTGTTCCTTTGTAAGGAGCTCTAGATTTACAGTCCCTTTTGTAGTTCTCTTCCTTTCTGCATTTTCAACAAACTACCTTTATAGGTTTTCTTGGAGATTTAGATCTCCCTCTAGATTTAGTTCTCCCACTTGATGACTTATTTTTCTTTATGTTCTAGGACCATCCTCATACAGACAAGGCATCACCATTTTGAATCTCCATATTTTTCCGTCTCATCTCCTTTGTCAACAAGGATGAAACTATTTCATCAAACTACAAGGCAGTTGCATTGCTACCTATTGGAATAACTAGACTATCCCACAAATCTAGTAGAGAACGCAATAAACTGATGCACTTATCTTCATCTAAAATTTTAATATCAACAGATAATAACTGAGTTACCATCGTATTAAATGTATTCAGATGATCTCTCACTGAGTCTCCATCTTTCATCATTAGGTCATACAACTTTTTCCGTAGGAATAATTTATTCAACAAAAACTTAGATTGGTACAAAGTCCCTAAATTGTCCCACAAAGCCTTCGCCATAGCTTCCCTTGATACATTCAGTAATACTAAATATGAGACATATAATCATATTGTGCTCTTAGCCTTCCGATCCAACTTCTTCCATTCTTCATTGGACACTCCCGTTGGTTTAGTACTTGGATCTACTACGATCCACTCATCTTTATCCACCAATAGATCCTCCATCTTGAGATTCCATAACTCAAAACTCTGACCATTAAATTTCTCGATCTATATATTTCCACTGTTTGCTATCTTCTTTTACCACTAGAATCGATCCCACAGATCTCCCATTGAACAGGGTCTACCATAGGCCCGAGCGAAACCCTTCAGCAACAAAGACGTTCCCTTGAATCCAAAACAACTCTAATACCAAATGTAGGTTTTAATCTCGTACAGAAATTACCTGCTTACGAATTATAAAACACAAAAAATAAACAATGTGAGAGCATAACACATAAAACACATATACACTGAGATTTTCCCTTGGATCCCAAACCGGGACTACCAGCTTGATTTTTCATTATAATCCTTTCAATGTTACAATACATATTTATACATGCTGAAGCATCCAATACCATGGACTGAAAACCATCACATCCAAAACCATGGACTGAAAACCATCGCATCCAAAACCATATGCGGAAACCATGCACAAAACCATAGGTAGGCTAGTAGTGGAAAGAATATAACACAACCCAACAACTCTAACCAAATATGTGATTATTTATCGATTTTGAAGTACAATTAATGAATTATAAGTTCAAATTTCTTGTTGTCCTAAAGTACAACCTATAAAACCTGCATAAAAAGCAGGGACAACAACCTATTTTTTTCAAGCAACCAATATACTATGTGAATAACACCTCTAGGAGTTACCCCAAGATATAGAATGGCTAGAGGGTGATTGTAGAGGATCTGGGGCCTCTTCTCTAATGAATATATATTGAAAAAAATGATTTTTATATTTCTATTATATGTTAATTAACCCAATTTTTTTTAGAATATTATTTTATAATTTAAATGGCTGTAAAATACAATTAATTCAACTCTAACATGAAAGTATTGCTTGTAAATTGATATAGACCTGAAAAAAATACAAGTTCTAGTGTCAAATACTTATAGGCTTGTAGAACTTGTTTCAGGTGGTTGAAAATATAGGTCCAACAAACATAAATCCATTTTAACCTGGTAATATATAACTAGAAGGCTAGATACAAGTATAAAATGCAAGAAATAATAACATGTTTTTGGGGTTTAGATCTAGTCATTTAATTAGCTCGCCCCAACAAATAACTTGTTGCAAATTTATATGATATTAAAAGCTAGCATGAAAATTCCTACTCTAATTATAGAAAAATAAAAGAAATTTGAGGAATTTTATAGTCTAAGTCACTATCTCTGGTTCTTGTCTACGAATTTGGCTTGGTCCTTCCAGAAAATGCCCCCACCTTTGCTTAATACATCCTACAAATTTCAATTTTCCTTGGGGGAAACCCTCTCTATGTGGCGTCTTTAACTTTTGTTCTCCACGTGGAAAAATATCAAGACCTTGAGATAATAAAGTCCCATTCCAAAGTAGTTTAGAACCCTCAGACTGATTTACCTACAAAACTAAAACAAATAAGTGGGGAGACCTTAGTTGCTTACTTTCACATAGTGTATTAGCTCATCAATGGGAAAGAATATTAATATTAGGATAAATTTATTTATTAGCAATGAAATTAAATAAAAATGATATAGCCTCGACGATTAGACCAATTGGTCAAGTCATTGTCGTTAAAGCACATTTTCACTCAATAGGTCAAAGGTTCAATTATCTCGACTCTATTAGGGTTAGAATTTATGGTTGAGCTAGCAGGAAGTGATCCCTTCAGGTGGATGTGCCTAGTACAAATATTTCGTGGATGTAGTGGTCACCAATCTATGGGTTGGTGAACCACATAGAATAAATAAATATATACAATAAAAAAAAGTGAAATCTAATAGAAATAACAAGAAGCACAGTATCCATCACCTATTCAATGAGAGAAATGTTCCTATGTCATTTGAAGGTTTCCTGCTCACATGATTTGATCCCTGCTATTAGATGTCTTAGTGCAAATTGAGCATAAGGTTGTATGTTGCTCCATTCACTCTAAGGTCATGTTGATGGTGCTGGGTGCTACCAACATTGTAAGGGGATCTCCCTAATGTGAAGTTCCCACTAGACCTCACCTCATTTGGTGTAGGAGTCTCATTTGGTCATACAGTCCAGCCATCCTTAGAAAGGTATTAAAGATATGCATTGGTTATGATCAAACACAAGAGAACACAACACCTCTTTAGGGCAATAATAATGTGAGCTTTGTGAGACACCCAATGTAAGATGTACATGGGATACTTCCACAACTAGTAGGGAAAACGAGCCACTAGTTAGAAAAGTAATAGTATTTTTCTAGAGGGGGACCCGGGAAGAAAGAGAAAGGCTTGTTGAATTCCTATATATTAGTCCACATAATAAACAAAAATCGTTAAAGCATAACAATGCTTATTCAATAATAGCCATAACTAAGCAACGAATTATTTCATTTACTTAGTATGTGATTAAAATGACATATACCATAAACATAACAAAGAATAGTCCTACTATATTTATGACAAATTTATGAAGAAGTGCCGGCTCATTTGGATTGTGATTAAGAGTGCAAGATCCCAAGGAAAATGTTACATAGATGAAACATTGTATCCAATAGTGGAACATGAAGCCACAACTTGCTTCTCCAAAGAATGATCTATCTCCTATGTATTACAAGAGAAGCCAAGGAAAGACCTCTAGAATCCAATCCATTTGCTTGATTTATGAGGAGCTATTTATAATAAATAACAATGACCTTTGAGCTTCCTCATGACTCTTTGACTTCTATGACTATTCATATTCTATACATGACTCATTACATTCCAATGTGTGGCTATTCACATTCCACATGTGTCTTTTGGACTTCATTACAAATCATTTAGTACATAAGACAAATTACAAATGAGACAACGACTATATAAGAAAAAATTGATAATGGGACAAAGACTCATCAAATTGATAAGTCATTTGCTTCCTTAAGGAGCTCAGTTGTAATGTAAGTGTGCCAAGCTTTGAACTTCGTAGAGATGGCTTTGACATGAACTGAAAAGTCCCCAATGTAGCACATATTCACCTCCAGTGCTTCCGTCGATATTTTCTTGGATTTTGATTGCACATTATTCCACAAACATGAAAGTTAATATGACCTTTAACTGGTGTAATGGCATACTATAGAATAATTTCCTTGGTTACCAACCCTTCCTATTATGTTGCCTCCTTGATTTGTTTAATGTATTTCTTGGTCTCTGGGAAGATGATCTCCCTACCTCTGATTGCTTCAAGTGTACCTATCGAAGGCATCCCATGCTTCTGCGTTAGAGACTCAAAACCATTATAAATTCAATTATAAGAAAAACAATACTAATTGACTGTTCTCCAAGGCACATGTAGTTTTGGTGGCAAAGTCTCAATTGATCTCTATCCATATATGTGAAAATCCTGTCTTTCTTCTCCAAATGTTGCGAAGCATCTAGATACTTGGAAGCCCACTCCTGAAGATGATTGACTGCTCTGTTTACTACCTTCAAAAGTTTCACCACTTCCTGTGCCTTCTTTTGAATGCCAAGAAGAGGAGACACCACTTTCTGTAGAAGAATAATCTCATCATATAATCATGCCTTGGTGTCCTCCATTCACCCCAATTCTTCTTCAATGGCTGACTTCCATTCGACGGTGACGAAGCTTTGTGATGAAAAGCATTGATTATCTGACACAAGATGTTCCACATGTTCTTTACTGCAATAAGTTATCTTCTCAACCTGACATTCTACTTCAACAAGTATTCATAATTATCTAGTGTCATTGTTGTGAATGAAACATTTTCCACCATGATAGCTCTGGGATTCCTTTTGGTGTTGGAGGTTATGACCTTCTTGGTAGAAACCGAGATTGGATTTTGAGGATCCTTGGGGAAGTATCTGTGCCACTTCTGCATGGCCGTCTTCTTAAGTTGATCAAACATTACACGACATACATCCATGACCCTGTAAGCCGGTGGAGGTGTGATCCCCATTTCTCCAAAAGGAAGATGATCATCTGTAAGTGGAGTTCCCTCCAGAGTTCCTGGTTCATCATCCATGGATTGGATAGTATCTTCTTCCTCCAACTCTTGTTCTTCAATCTCCTAAGTCAGTTGTTCTTCTTCCAGTCTCTGGGTTGCTTCCACCTCCTAAGACTGCCTTTATTGTTCTTCCTTTATTCTTCTCCTCTCTTCTTCTTCCTGTTGCTTTTGGAGCAACACATCCTACTTCCTCTTCTCATGTTCTAGTTGAATAACTCATTTTTTTAAAGGATCAACTTTCCATTTCTTGTTTCTCTCACAAACGAGTCTACGATATCTCAAAGTGACTCCTTCACCTAATCAGTTATGCAAGGAGGATCAATCTCGAATATCATCTAAAATATAGCTGCAAAGAAGTGCTCAACCAATTTTTCATATATTCCTCTGAAGCTTGATTCTGATAACACTATCCAGTGGAAGTAAACCAGGAACTTCTCCTCATGGGTCCAATTCCATTTCATTCCCAGGAACGAATACTGTGCATAGATTCCATTTAAGAGAAATACAAACATGTAGAATTTTGATGCCTCGTTCGCCCTCAAATATGTTTTTTCTTGCCCCACATGATGTTGCAACTCATATGACAATATAGATTCCCAATTGAAAGCTCTGCCATGGGATACCACCATGTTGAGCATATATATCTAATTCTCTTCATACACCTCAGCGTCCTTGCACCCATGCAATCGACAACACATAACTATCAAGTATTGATATACATCTCTCAGAATCTTGGTCAGATAGGATGCGAATGGGTGATTGAGAAAATTGGAAGGCTCTCGACACCATGATTTGATAATGTCACTTGTGTCGAGGTCGGAAACAAGAATGTGAGCTTTTTGAGACACCCAATGTAAGGTGTACATGGGAGACTTCCATGACTAGTAGGGAAAACGAGAAACTAGTTAGAAAAGTAATAGTTTTATCCTAAAGGGGGACCTAGGAAGAAAGAGTTAGGCTTGTTGAATACTTGTAGATTAGTCCACAAAATAAACAATGATTGTTAAAACATAACAACACTTATTCAATAATAACCATAGATAAGCAAAACATTAATTCATTAACTTAGTATTTGATTAAAATGACATATACCATAAAAATAACAAGAATTGTCCTACTATATCTATGATACATTTATGAAGAAGTGTCATCTCATTGAGGTTTTGATTAAGAGTGCAAGATCCCAAGTACATTGTTACATAGATGAAACATTGTATTCAATAGTGGAACATGAAGCCACAACTTGCTTCTCCAAAGAATGATCTATCTCCTATGTATTATAAGCGAAGCCAAGACAAGACCTCTAGAATCCAATCCATTTGGTTGAGCTATGAGGAGCTATTTATAACAAGTAACAATGAACTTTGAGTTTCCTCATGAATCTTTAACTTATATGACTATTTATATTCTATACATGACTCATTACATTCCAATGTGTGGCTATTCACATTCCACATGTGTCCTTTGGACTTCATTACATATCGTTTATTAAATAAGACAAATTAGAAATGAGATGACAATTATATAAGAAAAAATTGATAATGGGACAAAGGATAATCAAATTGATAAGTCATTTTCTTCCTTGTGAAGCTCAGTTGTAATGCAAGTGTCCTAAGCTCTGCACTTCATGGAGATGGATTTGACTCAAAGTGTAAATCCCCCAATGTAGCACATATTCACCTCCAGTGCTCCGTCAATATGTTCTTGGAATTCTACTACACATTATTCCAAAACCATGAAAATTCCATATGAGCTTTGACTGGTGCAATGTCATACTATAGAATAATTGCCTTAGTGACCTCCATTAGCCCCAGTTCTTCTTACAAGGCTTATTGCCATTCTACAGTGACGAAGCTTTGTGATGACAACCATTCATTCTCCATCGCAAGATGTTCCACCTGTTTCTTTACCACAAGAATTTCTCTTCTCACCCTGAAATTCTCATTCAATAAGTATTCAGAATTTTCCTATGTCATTGTTGTGAATGAAATATTTTTCGCCATGATAGCTCTAGGATTCCTTCTGGTGTTGGAGGTTATCGCCTTCTCAATAGAAATTGATACTAGATTTTGAGGATCCTTGGGGAAGTATTTGTGCCTCTGTTGCACGATCCTCTTCTTAAGCTGATCAAACGTTACACTGCATACAACCATAACTCTGTCAGTCGGTGGAGGTGTGACCCCCATTTCCCAAAAAGGAAGATGACCACTTGTAAGCGGAGGTTCATCTGGAGTGTCTGGTTCATCATCCTTGGGTTGGATAGTTTCTTCTTCCTCCAAATCTTCTTCTTCAATATCTTTGAGTCATTTTTTCTTCTTCTAGTCTCTATGTTGTTTCCTCCTCCTGGGAATGCCTCTATTTTTCTTCCTCTATTCTTCTCCTCTCCTCTTCTTCTTTCTGTTGTGTCTAAAGAAACCCATCCTACTTCCTCCTCTCATGTTCCTATTGAATAGCTCATGTGTTTAAAGGATAAACTTTCCATTTCTTATTGCTCTCACAAACCAGTATGTGATATCTTAGAGTGACTCCTTCACATTTTTCGGTCATGAAAGGAGGATCGATCTCAAATATAATCTAAAAGATAATGGAAAAGAAGTGCTCAATGAATTTTTCTTATATGCCTCTAAAGCTTAATTCTGATAACACTCAGTGGAAGTGAACTGCTAACTTATCCTAAGCAGTCCACTTTAGTTCATTCTTGGGAATGCATATTGTGCTCAGATTCTATCTAAGAGAAATGTATACATGTAGAATTTTGGTGCCTGGTTCACACTCAAAGATGCTTTTTCTTGCCCCACATGACATTGCAACTCATATGTCAATATATATGCCCAATTGAAATATCTACCAAAGGTTACCACCATGTTGACCATATATATCCGATTCTTCTCAAACACCTCAGCATTCTTGCACCCATGCAACCATCAAGACATAACTATCAGGTACTGATATACATCTCTAAGAATATTGGTTGGATATATTGCAAATGGGCAATGGAAAAAATTGGCAGGCTCTTGACACCATGATTAGATAACGTCACTTGTGTCAAGGTTGTCCCATATCATGTTGAAGTTATCATTTTCATATTCTATGGGCATAAGCATATTGTAGTATGTTTGCAGGTCTTCACCAAAATAGGTGGTGAGATGACCGCCACTCTCACTACGAAGAACAAGGTGACAACCATCCATATGTGTAAAAATCCACTCAATCACATCTGCACATGGCATGACCAGGAATATGCATGTGATCCTATGCATCTTGGAGTTCTTGATATTAATGTATGCATGCACATCTTCTAAGTTCTCAAAAATTTCGTCTTTCATGAATGTGTCCTTGATCTTGTGCCATGTGACCTCAATAGTTTTATCAATGAAGCACTATGTGTCTACATGTATGGGAATGTTTCACTTGGTAACTTTGAAAGGTTCTTTAGTGCTTGATTCTGAGAGTGCTTTGGAGGCCACTTTAGAGGGAGGCATGGCTCCAACAAATGGAGACTGGGTGATAGTACTTGTAGCACGAACACCTGTTTTTGGCAACACACTCATAATGACAAGATTATCTTAAAGCAACCTACTTATGCGACAATACTTGTAAATCATGTACAAAGAGCCATCACATGTAACTGAACATGAAAATCTATGAACGGAAACACAAAATAACTTGCATGCATGAGAAAATAGGCATACAAACTAGGAGGGCACACTTTCAAAGCATGAAGGAGTGTAAGGGGTCATTCAGGGATTTGTAGTGTGCTCATGGCACATGCGCTCAAATAAGAGGAAAAATCCAACAAGGGCACACTAGTGCACCCTGAAGGAATGAAGGAGTGGGTATTTGGGCCTCAGGTCTTCACAATGTGCTCATGTACTCAAGGAGAGAGGTAGGGCATACTAGCGCACTTTGAAGGGATGAAGGAATGGGTTGTTGGTGAGGGAAACCCATGCACATACCCACAATATGTGTAGCAATGCAATAAATAAATCTGTCCCAGGTATTTGACTCACAAAAGAGTCAAAACTTCCAACCATACATGGTTAAGGCCCTTTTTATTCATAGTTCCTTGTTATCGAAACCAATCACCTCGCCTTAACCTCCTATTAGGAGTGAAATCAATCCTCAAGCATTCGTTTTCCCTTTTATCAAAGCATTCCACAAATCTTCCTTATCGAGACTCTAAAACCCATCTAAACCTTAGTTAACCCTTTTTTAAACCCATCGATATATATATATATAATATATATATTATATATATATATATATATATATATATATATATATATATATATATATATATATATATATATATATACATATATATATAACACATAAAAGCCTTGATTCGACGCAATTTCCTTATAAAACTATTTATAAATGAAATCTATGCAAAGATACCCTTTTCCACCTTCCGTACGGCTTTTGCATAGATCCCGAGGCTGTACCTCTACTGCAATCAACTATCGGCACTTTCACAGGTCATACATACATGTATGCCTCATCCCTTCTCTGACTCCGATATGCGACTTTCCCTTTAAAGCTGGGAAATACATTATCGACGCTTAATTCTTCACTATCCCGTTTACAAAGGAAAACCCCACTAGACACAAAGGACAAAACTCAAAAATATTAAACCCGTGACTATATTTATCGTTGGGTCGGCCTCCTTCGAGCCTTTCGCACTATCGCTCCAATCTCCTCTTTTCCGATATGCGATGGCTGATTAAATCATGACCGTCAATCAGGATCACGATTCGACAGTAGATTATTAATCACACGATCAAAATCACTTGGTAATAGCACTTAGCCTTCGACTTAAAACCACCAATAATGCGATTAGAGATTAGATCTGGACCGTTGATCTAAATCTTGATCCGACGGTCCACACTTAATCAGATGATCACTATCGCTATAATATAATGGCTCGTCTCGATGACTTAAAAAGGGTTCCACTAATGCCATTAAATCCCAAGCGTTGATCTTAAAGATCCAACGGCTGCTGAGCATTGACTTTACTCCTTCGCTCGTCCCTTTTTACTTAGTTTTATGCTTTTTCCTCAATTCTTCTATGGTTTTTTCCTCTTCGAAGATTTTTCCCTTTCTGCTGGTTTAATGCGCGATTCCTCCTGAGCTTGGATTTAATCTTCTCAAATGGATTCAACGATCCATTGTGATCCTCTGAATCACTCTTCTCCATTGTATAGTTCTTAAAACTCTGCCTTCTGCTTCTGCTGCTCAGCTACCTATGAGCTTCTACTCTTCTACGAAATCTCACTTCAATTTCACTCTAGAGCTTCGCTCTTTTCCTCAATTTGATTCAAGGATCCTTTTACAATTCCTCTGACTCAACTCTGTTCCTCTGTGTCCTTCAAAATTCTGCCTGCAACTTGTTACAGAGCCTACGAATTCATAGTAAATCATTCATGAAATACTCTTCAATACACTGACACAGTCCGGAATGAACGCCTCTATATATAAATATAAACAATCAATTACATATCTGAGACTTTGAGTCTCGCACAACCCTATTCTTCAATATCGTGGCCTCTCCTCTTTGACTCTACTCGTAGGCTTACATATATGGCAGGAGTTCTATTGAACTATCCTGGTTCGATTGCTATATCTACTGAAACGACTCCTAAATCCTCTATCCATTATGTCCACTTCTAATTAATTAATTCCTAAAGTCTCTCCTTAGTTCCTCGAATCATGAACTGTTCTAAGAGTCCTAATTTATTTTAGGCTCTTTTGTCATTATTGCCACTCATGTTATCATTTATTCAAGATCACTTACAATTTCCTCCCATTATCTAATTAATTCACTTAAAAGCCTAATATTACATTAATTTGTCACTTAGAAATCCAACTTCCTAAAAATACATGACCCCCTATGTCTACTTAATTACAGTGATTTTGTCTTGGGTGAATGCTCCCGCATCAGACTCCCAAATTAGAAAATATTCATGATCTCCTAATCATGTGCCTTCTGATATTTGTCTTCCTAGATCCCATACTTTGTTCTGTAACTGTCCACATGCTTTGCTCGCTTGTTGTTGTTTTACTTCTGCTGTCTTTTGCTCCATCTTCTTCTTCTTGTCAATCAGGTTCAAACTCTGATTGATCATGCTTCCTGCTGCTACCATTTTCCTCCATTTGAACTGCTTCATCATCAGTTGTCACATTTCTTCAATCTCTGTTTCCAGTACATTTTGGATTGGTCCATATTCTGTTTCTTACTTCTTCCTCTTTCTCTTTGCTTCAGGTTGTTGTTGCTGTCCACTATTTCTTCCAACTGCTGTTGGTTTCCTTTACTTGCTCCAACTTTTCCCTTACTTTCTTTGCTGACTTCTATGCTGACTTTTATGTTGTCTCTTATGCTGACTTTTGCTTTGTTTGCTGCCTCCCTATCATCCTTACCCTCTTGCACTAAATCATGTCTGTCCAGCACTCTATCCAGCAAATTAACTTCTCTATTCCATATATTGAGTTCTTCCATAGAATTCTCTTTCTTCACCTTTATTTGGTTGTTTACTTGTGCCAAATATCCTCCAGCAATTGCAACAAAACCTGCATTCACAAAACACTTGTTAAAATAAAAAATATAAGGTTGTTGTGCCCTATTTTCCTTTGACAACAATTCAGTTTGCTGCTCTGTTTCTTTTTCCTCTGTCAGCACATCAGTATGCTGATTTGAATTCTCAAAAGAATTCATGAGACTGTCAACTGGTATCTCCTCCACATCATTTGTTCTAATGATGTCTTCCTGCCCTTGTCCACTATAGTGAACTCCTTTTTCTGCAATCATACTGTCATACTCTAAATTCCCCAGCAAATATTCCAGCAGTGCAATTTCTCTGTGACACTTGGCCAATGTTTCATCATCACTTCCAATCCTAAGTTCTTTCTGTTGCAATAAGTCACTGTTTATCTCTTTTAAGAGGCATTCTTCATCTTCCTTTACTGCAGAGTTTTTATCTTTTGAAGGATACTTCTTCATACTTCTGATAGCTTCAAAAGATTGTTTATATTCTGCAAAATACTCCTTTGTTAGTGTTCTTTCTCCCTTTGCTAAGTATTTTGTATAAAATTCTTCCTTCTTAACATCTTTCAGTAGATGTCCTTCTTTCTTACTAGCTATCTCAACAACTTCCATGGCTATTTCCACTATGCCTATCATCATGGTGAATTGATGATCCTTTACTATGTTTTTAGCTAACATAGTCTCTTTTCCAAGTTTTCCATCAGTCTCTTATTGTTTATCTTCCCCAAGAGCTATTCTTGTCTCACCATATGCATTATCATTCTCCTCTATGACAGCTTCTATAGACTCATCCATAGACTTTTCCTTCTGTATGCAGTCAAATTCTTCTTCTTCTAAGAAGTTTTCTTTGTCACCTTTTGCTTCTAGATCTTCATCTCCTCTGAAGATATCTTCAAAAGGCTGTTTTTTTCCTGCAATACTTGTCATTATACATAAAATATCAGTTTTAAAAACATAAGACCTTGTGGTCTCACTTGATGCTTCAGTCATCATGTCTCCTTGATGTTCCAAATCCTTCATATGATTCAGAAATTATTCAATGGTCTCCTCTTCAATATCCTCAAGCCCTTCACTTTGTTGCTTGATATATTCCTCCAACTGCATATGGGACCTATCAATCTCATCTTCTTCCAGAACATAATTTAGATTCTGCTTGTCTTCTTCCTGCTTTATGACAATATCAACAAATTGTCCTTCACCTATTTCACCTGCAGACATACACAAATTGTTAGGTTTAAAACCAAGTGACCCTTTGGCCTCACTTGAAGTTTCAGTCTTTAAGTCTTCATCTTCACTTTCTCCTAGAATTTCTCCTTGTTCTGGTTCACAAATGGATTCTTCCATTTCCAACTCAGCTTCCTTGAGTTTTCCCCTCAGCCACTTTACTTGCTTTTGTTGTAGCCTTCTTTGCATCTCATGCCATTCCACTGGCTTCTTCCTTAATACCCAACCTAGTCTCTGGTTTTCCTCAAGTATTCTTCTTAATGCATCGAGTTGTTCTTTCAACTCTGCAATCTTTTTGTCAATTTCCTCTTGAATCATCCTCTTGCCATCTATCTTGGCATCCTCTTTCTTCATCTTTCTTCTGTTGTTTCTTCTCTCTGAACCGCTACTATGACTATCAGTAGTCATCTTCTTCTACTCTTTCTTCATGAGATCCTTACTCATCTGCAACAAGCCTCTGCAACAGCTAGTCCTCCTCACTGCAATCTTACCTCACTAAGCTCTCCTCACTCAGTATTTTGGTAAGCACAATCCTCTGTCTGGAACCTCCTCTTGAGCAACACCTTTTCTCCTTCTAGTCTTCTGTAATATCTCACTCTCTCTTGAGAACACTTCAACTATCCTCTTTGTCCAATCTCTTGTTGGATTCTTCAGGTTCACTGCCACTTTCCTTCAAAGTGTTTTGCCTACTCTGTCTTCAAGAACACATTTGGTTCTCCTCTCACAGATTCGCTTGTTGTCACTTGTGCATTAGTATATAAACACACATTCTCAATTTAAAACAGAAAATATTACCTCACTTTCAAGATCTCAGCATGACCTTTATCACTATTCCACCTATACTTTGAATGGATTGCCCTCTTTTCTTGTTTCCAAGTCCCATTTCCTTCAGAACTTGCTTTAAGCAATCTTGCTTTGTCTTTCCTCTGTTTCTGTCTACTCCAAGCCTTTGCTGGAATTTTTACAGTCTTCTAATAACTTCAAAAGTTCCCCTTACAGTCTTCTGTTGTATTCCCTATCATTCATCAATTAAGTTATGCACGTGAACTTCTTCTGTGTACAAACTCCCTTTCGCAGAAATCTTTCCTTGCTCTGATTTCAATTCTACTCTGATACCAGTAATGGTGAGGGAAACCCCTGCACATACTCACAATATGCATAGAAATGCAATAAGTACATCTATCCCAAGTATTTGACTCACAAAGGAGTCAAAACTTCCAACCATACATGCTTAAGGCCCTTTCTAGTCACAGTTCGTTGTTATTGGAACCAATCACCTCGCCTAAACCTCCTATCGGGAGTTAAAGCAATCCTCAAGCCTTCGTTTTCCCTTTTATCAAAGCATTCCACAAATCTTCCTTATCGAGACTCTAAAACCCATCTAAACCTTATTTAAGCATTTTTTAAACCCATTGACCCATATATATATATATATATATATATATATATATATAACACAAAAACCTTCATTTGGTGCAATTTCCTTATAAAACCATTTATAAAGGAAATCTATGCAAACATACCATTTTCCGCCTTCCGTACAGCTTCTGCACAGATCTCGAGGTTGTACCTCTATCGCAATCAGCTATTGGCACTTTCGCGGGTCATACATACATGTATGCCTCATCCCTTCTTCGACTCTAATATGCGAATTTCCCTTTAAAGTTGGGAAATACACTATTGGCGCTTAATTCTTCACTATCTTGTTTACAAAGGAAAACCCCACCGGACACAAAGGACAAAACTCAAAAACATTAAACCTGCGACTATATTTATCGTTGGGTCTGCCTCCTTCGAGCCTTTCGAACTATCGCTCCGATCTCCGCTTCTCCGATATGCGATGGCCGATCAAATCGTGACTGTCGATCAGGATCGCGATCTGATGCTCGACGATTAATTGCACGATCGCAATTACTTGCTCATATCACTTAGCCTTCCACTTAAAACCATTGATAATGCAATTAGCGATTAGATCTGGACCGTCGATCTAAATCTTGATTCGACGGTCCACGCTTAATTGGATGATTGCTATCACTATAATACAATGGCTCGTCCCAATGACTTAAAAAGGGTTCCACTGATGCAATTAAATCCCAACCGTTGATCTTAAAGATCCAACAGCTGCTGAGCACTGACTTTACTCCTGCGCTTGTCTATTTTTACTTAGTTTTTATGCGTTTTCCTCAATTCTTCTGTGATTTTCTCCTCTTCAAATATTTCACCCTTTTTACTGGTTTAATGCACAATTCCTCCTATGCTTGGCTTTAATCTTCTCAAATGGATTCAACGATTGATTGTGATCCTCCAAATCACTCTTCTCTGTTGTATAGTTCTTAAAACCCTGCCTTCTACTTCCGTTGCTCAGCTACCTATGAGCTTCTACTCTTCTGTGAAATCTCACTTCGATTTCACTCCAGAGCTTCACTCTTTTCCTCAATTTGATTCAAGGATCCTTTTACGATTCCTTTGAATCAACTCTATTCCTTTGCGTCCTTCAAAAATTCTGCCTGCAACTTGTTACAAAGCCTACGAATTCATAGTAAATCATTCATGAAATACTCTTCAATACACCGACACAGTCAGGAATAAACACCTCTATATATAAATATAAACAGTCAATTACATATCTGAGACTTTGAGTCTCGCACAAGCCTATTCTTCAATATCGTGGCCTCTCCTCTTTGACTCTGCCTATAGGCTTACATATATGCCAGGAGTTCTGTTGAATTGTCCTGGTTCGACTCCTATATCTACTAAACCGACTCCTAAATCATTTGTCCATTATGTCCACTTCTAATTAATTAATTCCTAAAGTCTCTCCTTAGTTCCTCGAATCATGAACTGTTCTAAGAGTCCTAATTGATTTTAGGCTCTTTTTTCATTATTGCCACTCATGTTCGCATTTATTTGAGAGCACTTACAATTTCTTCCCATTATCTAATTAATTCACTTAAAAGCCTAATATTACATTAATTTGTCACTTAGAAATCCAACTTCCTAAAAATACATGACCCACTATGTCTACTTAATTACAATGATTTTCTCTTGGGTGAATTCTCCTGCATTAGTTGTCAAGCCTTCAGGCCTTCAGGGTGCAATCATGAGCTCAAAGGCAAGGAGGGCACATTGGCGCATGCCAAAGCAGTGAAGGAAAGTGCTTCTATTCTTCGTGGTGTGCTCATGTGCTCAAGAGAGGGTGCAATTCTTCTTGGTGAAGAAGTGCGCTCAAGAGGAAAAATTAATCATTATGGGTGCTAGTTTCAAGATTGATCAGGCTTCGAGCTCCAGAAGTGAGCTCTACCTGTTGGAAGCTTAGGGACATGTTTAACAACAAGATTTGATGATAAGATTGAGGAAAATAAAGGTATGTAAGGTCTGATAGATGTTGTCACATTCATGGTGGAATATGAAAGGTTGAATAATGTTAAGCATTTCTACCTACGACAGCAGATTAACACTTGTAGAATGAAGGTTTAGCATAGATGCCAAAAAACAAACTGAAAAACGTAGAAACATCAACAATAAAAGCAAGAGCAAAAGTGAAATCATGAAATTCAATGAAACGATTTGACATGCAAGAGTTACTTGTAGTGCTGGTTGATGAAGAGTTTCTTGATACACAACTATGCAGCCAACACAGATGAGAATGATTATACAAATGAATAATCAAGTGGGTTGATTTAAAAGAGGTTACATGGAAAACTAATCCATGCATGATCTGTTGGCATTCTGGCACAGGTTTGGCAGTTTTGGTGCTATGGCATAGGTGTTGTCCTTGATGGAAACTCACTCTGGTGACAGATCACAGTTCAGGCACTCAGAAAGAAGAAAAAGACATATACGCAGGTTCACTTTGACGAAGCCGCGTATATACGCAGGTTGGACGTTCCAAAGGTGCGTATGCGTATACACGCACTTTCATGCAAGGAAAAGTGTGTACATGTGGGAAAACTTGTTTATGGTCCGTGGTATTTAGTCCTTGGTATTTGAACCTATGGTTTTGGGCCATGACATCTCGTCATAAGTGTTGATCCCAAGTATTGGGTCCATGGTATTGAATTGTTAAGGTTTTGGACCGTGGTATTGTGAAAGGCCTAGGGCTATAAAAGAGGAAGGAGATCATTTGGCAAGGAATCATCTGAATTATTGAATATTTGAAAAAGTGCTAGACCTGGAATACAGTGATTGGGTTATGGTGCAGATCTGGATCTGAAGGAAGAAGGAACCTGAGCACAAGGAGAAGGATAAGTTCTCTTGATGGGTCAAAATCTTAAGGCTTAATTGATAGTATCTTTATATGATTTTGATATGTTCTATGTGGCACTCGCTTGATCTATAAATCTGATAATTTGGGTAAATTAATATCTGAATGTTTGAAGGGGTAAATTATCTTTATAGATCTGTACACAGGTTTAGTGAAGCGAAGGTGCGTATACACACAGGTTCTGTAAGTCGGAAGTGCGTATACACATGTTGATCTTAGCACAGGTGCGTATACACGGAGGTTCTGTAAGTCGGAAGTGCGTATACGCAGGTTGATATTAACATAGAAGCGTATGCATGCAAGTTTCTAAATATTGAAGTAGCATACATCTCATAATTCATGTTCTAGCTGCTTCTATTGATTATTGCAGTGATCTGGGTTTAGAATTTGAGGTGTGAGTACAGTTACTGTGATCTGGGTACAGTTGACAGAGAAGTGTTTGATTGATTTATGCAAAAATTCTTGATGGTTGATTGATTTTATTTGTGGATCCAGTCTGAAAAGTTATGAAACGTGGTACTTGGAAGGAAGAGAAGGTTGTAGCCTTCTGCAGGTAGTAGCTTGCATACAAGTATCTCGACTAGTACAAGAACTAAGGGGGTTGGAGCTCCCTTCCAGGAGAAGCTGGAAAACGAGAGAGGGTTGTAGCTCTCTGCAGGTAGCAGCCTGCGTACTGTTAAAGGACTGCCCCAGTACAGAATCATTGTAAAAAGAAGTTTCTAATTAAAAGAAGATAGAGACGAATTGCAGAAGGTGGTTTTCACCCACATTGGGTTTCCACCTTATATCTTGTGTTCTTATGTGTGGTTGTCCATTGATCTGTTTTATTGTTCCTAGTAACTGTTTAAATGATTCTGGTACATAACTTAATGATCAACATCTGTAGAATAAAGTAAATTATAAATTTGCATAGTATACGTGGGTTTCCTTATCTGTAGTTACGTATATACGCGGGTTCATCTAACTAAAGTAGCGTATATGTTCTGGGTTTGAAAAAGAAAATAATTGACCAGATAATATTGATTCACCCCCCCCTCTCAGTATTATTTCCAACAATTGGTATCAAAGCAGGTCCTTCAGAAGAAGCTTGATCGCTTGAAGGAAGATCTATCATCATGAGCAACTACAAAAGAGAAGCACCAATCAGGCTACCAATTGTTGATGGGACCAACTTCGCCTATTGGAAGGTAAGAGTCACAACCTATCTTCAATCCCTTGGTACAAAATTCTAGGATATCACAGATACAAGGTACACTTTTCCATTAGCAACTCCTACAGATCCGGCTGAGAAGAAGCAGTTTGAAACAAATGCAAAGGCTGTCAACGTTCTATTAGGATGTCTATCTCAATCAGAATTCGTCAAGGTTATGCAGTATAAAACTGCTAAAGAAATATTGGACAAGATTGTGCTGAGCTATGAAGGAGATGAGCAGGTAAAACGAGCGAAAATTCAAACCCTCAGAATTCAGTATGAAAATCTCAGGATGTACAATGATGAAAGTGTGGCTAACTATTTCCTTCATATAGATGAGATTGTTAATTGTATGAAAAATTTTGGTGAAGAAATAAAAGAGGCTATTGTGGTTGAAAAGGTTCTAAGATCTTTGTCTCCTAAGTTTTGTAGGTTTTAACCCTGTATAGAAATTACCTGCATACGAATTCTAAATCACAGGAAAAATAAAAATGCGAGAGCATAACACATAAAACACATATACACAGAGATTTCCCACTAGATCTCAAAACCGAGACTAACCAGGCTTGATTTTTCCATTATATTCCTTTCAAGGTTACAATACATATTTATTACATGACGAAGCATCCAATAACATGGACCGAAACCATCGCGTCAAAAACCATGATCGAAACCATAGGTAGGTCGCCCAACCTAATATAGGGTCCAAAAAAAAATTTCTCGGGGCGCTGCCCCGAACCCCGTAGAGGGGGACTACCCGCCCCCCTCAAACCCCACGGACAAGGGGGGCTGCCGCCCCCCCTGTGACCCCCCCGCTACGCAATCGCCGCGACAAAGGGGGGGCTCCGGCCCCCATCTAACCCCCCGGTTCACTACGTAGTTTAGTGGTGGAAAGAATATAACACAACCCAACAATCTCCCACTTGTTGTTTTCTTTCCACAGGAGAGCTTAGTCATTTTTCCAACCCTGAAATGCCCATTGTTTCTCTATACCAAGAGAACTTCTCAGAGCTCACAAATTTTGTCAATGAATTTGCAGTATTCTTCAAAGTGTCCACCTTTACCGGCAACACCTTTTTGTCTTCTATCATATCCCTCACAAAGTGATACTGAACATCAATGTGCTTTGTCTTTGAGTGATAAGCAGGGTTCTTTGCCAAGAAAATTGCACTTTGGCTGTCACAGTCTATCCTTATAGCTCCCTGTACTAACCCCATACTTGAACACAATCTCTGCAACCAAACTGGTTCCTTGCTTGCATGAGTGGCTGCCATGTATTCTGCCTCTGTAGTTGATAGTGCCACTACAGATTGTTTCTTACTCATCCAACTGACTGCACCTCCAAATAGGTTAAAACATACCCACTTGTAGATCTTCTTTGATCCA
>APFE030795457.1:0-19415 GCA_000404065.3 Pinus taeda
TTAGATCTATATCTGCCTAATTAAGATAGGATTAAGATTAGTTTATTTTTCTTGCATTATAGAATAAGTTTGCATTCAGAGTAATTTCCACATTCTTTTAAGTCCTCTTCTCAAAGAGGCAAAATTTTAGTTGTGGCTTCACTGGACCCAAATCAGCTTAAGGGTTATTCTCTTGTCTGATCAGCAAGAAGAAGTGATTTGATATCCATGTCTATTGGTAGTTAAAGATACATCATAAACCAATAGCAATAGGGAAAAGATAACTTGACCTAGTTAAACTAGTCAGAGCCACTAATCGAAACGGAAAAGGAGCTGCTTTAAGGTCCGAACCGGGTGGTTATCCCCCAATGTTGTTGCAGCGATTTTTGAGGCATCAACATAAGGCTCAAAAGTCTCAATTGTTGACCCACATATCAACTCTTCATAGTGAACTTCATCTTCTTCTTCCACAAGAACTTGTTCCTATGTTGTCACATATTCACACATCCATGCATTTTTATATTTCTTATGCTGCAATAAATCATTGCTTCTCTTATTTAATAGACATTATTCATCCTCCTTTACTTTAGAGTTTTTATCTTCTAAAAGATACTTCCTTATACTTTAGATAGTTTCAACAAATTGTTCATCCTCTACAAAACACTCTTTTACTAGTGTTCTTTCTCCCTCTACTATGTCTTTTGCATAGAATTCTTCCTTCTTAACATCTTTCAGTAGATGTCCTTCTCCGTTGATTGTATCAACAGCTTCCATGGTTATTTCCATTGCGCCTATCATCATGATGAACTAATGATCCTTTACTATGTTTTTAGCTAACATAACTTCTTCTTCAAGATTTCCTTCAGTCTCTTACTGTTTACCTTCTCCAAGAACTCTCATGGTCTCATCATCTGCATTATCATTCTCCTGCATTTGATTTTTATCACTAACATCAATCAAACTCATTTGATTATCTTTCTAAGACAGTATTCCTTCATTCTTCATCAAAATAAGATCCTGATTCTTCATCTCCATGACAGCTTCTATAGACTCAACCATAGACTTTATCTTTTTTATGCAGTCAAATTCCTTCTCTTTTGAAAAGCTTTCTCGGTCACCTTTTGCTTCTATATATTCATTACCTCTTAAGATATCTTCAAAAGGTTGCTTTTCTCCTGCAATATCTGCCATCATACACAAACTTTCAGTTTTAAAAACATAATACTATGTGGTCCCACTTGATGGTTAAACCATCATATCTCCTTGTTGTTCTGAATCCTTCATATGATTCAGAAATTCTTCGATGGTCTCCTCTTCAATTTCCTCAAGCTCTTCACTTGGTTGCTTGATATCTTTCTCCAACTGCATATGAGATCTATCTATCTCATCTTCTTCCAAAACAAAATTTAGATTCTACTGGTCTTCTTTCTTCTCCATGACAATATTAGCAAATTGTCCTTCCTTAGATGCCTTACCTATAAACATACACAAATTGTCAGTTTTAAAGCCATGTGACCCTTTGGCCTCACTTGAAGTTTGAGCCTTCAAGTATTCATCTTCACTTTCTCCCAGAATTTCACCTTGTTCTGGTTCACAAATGGGTCTTCCATTCCCAACTCAACTTCCTTGAGTTGTTCCATCAACCACTTCACTTGCATTTGCTGTAGCCTTCTCTGTATTTTTTGCCACTTCACTGGCTTCCTCCTCAAGACCCAACCTAGTCTCTAACTTTCCTCAAGCATTCTCCTTAATGCATTGAGTTGTTCTTTTAACTCTACAACTTCCTGGTCAATTTCCTCATGACCCATCTTCTTGCCATTTGCCTTGGCATCCTTCTTCTCATATCTTCTATTGTGGCTTCTCTCTGAACCTATGCTATGAAATTTAGTAGTCATCTTCTTCTCCTCTATCTTCATGAACTTCTCACTTATCTGCAACAAGCTTCTGCTACAACTAGTCCTCCTGGCTACAATCTTACCTCGCTAAGCTCTCCTCACTTAATCTTTTGGTAAGCACGGGTCCTCTGTCTCGAACCTCCCCTTTAGCAACACCTTTGCTCCTTCTAGGCTTCTGTAATCTCTCACTCTCCCTTGAGAACACTTCAGTTTTGCTCTCTGTCCAATTTCTTGTTCGATTCTTCAGGTTCACTACCACTTTTCTATCAGAGTATTCTCCTTACTCTGACTTCAAGAACACATCTAGTTCCCTTCTCACAGCTTCTGTTGTTGTCACCTGTGCATTAATATATAAACACACATTCTCAATTTAAAATAGAACATAACATATTACCTCTCTTCCAAGACCTCAGTATGATATTGTTTCACCCATTCTTCCTCTGCCTTGAATGGATTGTCGTCTGTTTTGTCTCCAAGTCCTGTTTCCTTCAGAACTTTAATTAAGAAATCTTGTTTTTTCTTTCCTTTAAGGAATCCTCTATTCCTGCCTATTCCAAGCCTTTGCTAGAACTGCTACCCATCATCTATGTGTATCTTCTTCTATTGTATTAGAATACGATTCTCCTCTTGCCTACGTAAACATCTTTACATATAACTCTACTTTTAATTCTTTCACATAGAATTTTTCTATTGTGTCTAACCCCAATTGTTTCACTTACAATTCTTCTCTAACCTCAGTCCTGTTCTAATACAAATCTATTGTGATTACAAATCTGCTCTGATACCACTAATGGTGCAAGGTTACCCCCACACATACCCACAAATTGCATAAGAGTGCATAAACACAACTATCCCAGGTATTTGATTCACAAAGGAGTCAAAATTTCATATTTATATATGGTTAAGGCCCTTCACCACCAATTCCTTTGTATAGGAACCCAATCACCCCACCAAAACCTCTCTATCGGAACCTTTAACTAGATCTGAAGCCTTTGTATAAGACTTTATTAAAGTCTTCATTCATAATCCTTCTGTCGGGATTTAAAAACCCTTCAACACCTTTTCATAATGTTATAAATGCATAAGCGCATATATATCAACCACCCCTCTTAAAGCTTGGTTAATATATATATTTATACACAATAACCTTCATTTGTGCAATTTCCTTATAAATACGTTTACAAAGAAAACCTATGCAAATATACCCCTTTCTGCTTTCTGTACAGCTTCAGCACAGATTTTGAGGTTTAAGCTGATCGCAATCACTATCGGCTATTTCCCCTGGCCTTACCACATATGTAGTTCATCACCCCTCTGACTCCGATATGTGACTATCCGAGTCGTTAATTATATGTTAAAGCTTTTAAACACTCACACAACTCTTTAACAATATACAAAGGATTTACCTTAACCTTTTGCCTGAACCAATATAAAGCGAACTTCAAAGCTTATACATTGTAGCTCAAAGTGATGTTGGGTCTGCTCATCCATTGGTCCTTTACATTATCGCAAGCCTCTTTCCAACGCCAATTCTCGATCTTCCTATGCCTTTGATCGCCGATTAGCGCTTAATCTATTTCGGCGTATCAACGTTCCTTCACACTGGGCCTTGACTTCTTCAAACTACCGATCTGACCAGTTCTCTAGGCCAGATAAGGCTATAAATTGGCCCCTATAATATTTCACATATGGAACTCAACTCCAACTGTGTTTTGCACTAATTTTCAGTGTAAACTGGATTTTGGGTTGCAAGACCTAATCTCCATAAAGAATTCTACTGATGCAATGTTTCGCCTTCCTCTTTAGCGAAATCATTTGGACCGTTGATCCATGTGATCAAATGGATCTTGTGCACTTGATAACTTATTGCATCACTCTTTTGTTTGCTTAGTTTTTTTCGACTAAGTCTTTAGCTTCCCATGGTTTAGCTTCTCCTCAAAGGGTTTCTTCAAAGGTTCTGGGTCTTCTATTTCCGCTGCTTAACTACTCTTCTAAACTCAACTTCTCGAGCTCTCAACTTCTCTTCCTCTCGAGATCACTGCTCTGATGTTTCAATTGGATTTGATGATAATCAGTCCAACATAAAGAGATTAAAAGATCAATAAGATTGTGAACTATTGAATAGAAAATTAATCTGCTAAAGCATCAACAAGTCCAAAGCATTTACAAAAATAGATGCATGCCCTCAAGTTCCCCCTAGATTAGTTTTGTGTGGGCTCCAATCAGCTTTGGAGAAAGAACAATCTTGACCTTCACCGCTTAGATAGGATCTATCAAATTTCCCACTTCTAAGAGGCTAAGTCGAAGGATCTGCTAGCCTTTAAATGTTACATTTCTACAAGATCAAAGAGAAGTTTTAATGCCTCTGCTAGGATCTGAGTGGCTCCCTCTTCAAAAAATTTCATTATCCAAAATAGAGATATTTAGCTCTTTTCTAATGGAGATTCTTAGGTATATAATATATACATCAAAATCATCGGTGCATCTCTCTATCAAGAATCCTCTAATCCTTCTTCATCCCCCTCCACAAACCCCCCCTCCAAAGCCCCCCTACTAGGTTGTTCTACTTTCAAGACACTTTAGAGGAGCTCCCATCGTAGAGCTTAAGATAGAATTCATTAGATCACCAAATAGAGAAACTCTAAGAAGGCCGAATGCTAGAGAAAAACTACCTTAGCATAAAATACCACTCTGCAAACTCTACCATGAAACCAATATTCTATTTGCAGTTTCTTCCTCCTAGCCTTCTGTTAGCAAAGATGGGTCTCCTCAATCTAAGGCTCCTCCTAGACTCCATCCTGGGATTACGAAGTCAACCCTTATAAACCCCATGCACTATCCTAATGACCCTCTCAGACAATGCATCAGATCCTTCACAATGATTGAGGGCTTGCATGTCGACACCTCTCCTCTCCCGTCCCCTCTCTTCCAGCCTCAGCTTCTAGTTCCATAACCACTTGACATGTTCTTATGGAGATTTCACTATATATTCATTGTTTGTCTTTGTCATTGTCTTTTTAGGAATATATTAGCTTCTTGTAGTTCTATTATTAGAAATTTCCATGTTTTTATCATGGTAGTTATAATAGTTTCCTTTGCATTCGCACAACGAATGACTTTGGAAGTACTCTTTTAGTCCCACTGACTTAATATCTGTGATCATTCATTGGAGGATGAGAAAATTATCCATCTTATATTATCATGGCATCATATAAATGTTGGGAAAAGGAAATAAGTAATTAGAACCCTACCATACTAGTATGAAATTAATTATTCTTTAAAAACTTATTTTTCTTTTTGGGGGAGCTTATTATGGTGCCTAAAGATTGAAGAAAGGAAAAGGGAATTATAGTCTGCACACATGTATATAAAAGTGGGGTGCATTCTAAAGCCTCACTGAATATGTAGGTGATTGATAACTTTGTCTGTATTTGTGATGATAGTTTGCACACATGTATATAAAAGTGGTGTACATTCTAAATCTTGACTGAATATGCAGGTTATTGATAACTCTATCTATATTTCTAGAGAGAGTGTGTGTGTTTTCAATTCATATCCTACTTATATATCCACGAGACCTATTTCGGTATCAACTTAAGTCAAGATTTATTTTGATTCAGATAAAATAAATGCTAAAATCAATTCATATCCTACTTGTATATCCACGAGAAATTTTTCAGTCCCAGCTCATGTGAGGATTGAATTGGGTTCAGATTAAAGAAATGCTAAAATTAAATATCATTAAATTATCCTGTGTAGGATCTGATATATCTTGAAGCATTTAGTTTATTTTAATCCTCCAAGGGTTTGTGAAGAGAAATGGGTACCTTGGAATGAGACCATAGAAGTGCTGGCGATGATTGACATGTTGCTAAATAAGCCAGTTAGACCACACCTATTACTACATCTCACACTAACATTTCTTGGCAATATTACTTGCACTAAAATTTCATTTGAGGAAAGAGAAAAAGATTCACAAAACACCCAGAAGCCTATCGTGACGAATTTTAACCATTGATGTATGAATTTTCATGTCTCAGTGGTAAATAAATACAATTAGGTAGTCTAATGGATATGTGTGTGCTATTTTAAATAACCATTCTTATTCCTCCTCAAACCAAGCTTGGAAGGAAGATAGATTTCCTCCTATGAAATAAACATACGCATGCCTCCTCAAAACAAGCTTGAGAATGGCATAAATTTACATGGTCTTCCTTGATCCTAGCCTTGCACCTTTCCAAAACTTCTCCAACATATTTCAGTACGGAGGAAAAATATTTCTACAAGCTTTTGGATATCTCTGAAATATACAAAGCATGTCACTCCAACTGATATGTGGGAGTATTGGTTTCATTGGTTATTTCTGAAAATCATGGATGCTGCTCGGACATAGTAAATCATATCGACTTCAAATAGAGAAATGTGGGGAATACTGAGAATTGTGCTGGGATGTCTACAATTTTTGTTAAGAAATTGCATGCGTACCACACATCTGATCGCTCTCCTTCTGTATAAATTCTGCAAACATGACTGTTGTCACAGCAAGACCTTTAAATCAAGAAAAATAATCAGTTTGATAACAACACATCTCAGTAACAATAATGAAAGGAAAAGAGGACTGAGGAAAATACCATAGGCATGACCAATAATATTTTTATATCTAAAGTCGATGGTGAGTGCCAAGTAGATGCACATGAGTATCCCATTTATTTATGTAATGTATATTTTGCCATACATCAGCTTTTGAGGTGTGCATAACTTACACCCATGGAAGACAAATCAAACATGAGTATAGATTCATTATTGAAAATGTATATGAGATGGCTTCCTGACTTCCCACTATTGCTGCTAAGTTAGCCACTGTGAAGCTTGGCCATAATTCAAATTTTGCATATAATTCATTCTTATATTAACACTCATACAAGTGTCCTAGTTCTGGATTCAAAATTCTTGTTAGAAAAGAAACTTTGGAAGTGTTGATGACCCCAATATGACCAAATTGTTTTCACAAGTCTACAAGTCTCTCCAGTTCAGTGAAAAAGCATATTCTATGCTCCTTTGTTATATAAAATACAACTTCCCAACTTTTCAATATCTTCAAGGCATAATCGACTTATATGCTATCTCGATGAAAATGTACTCACCTAGTATCAGCATATAGAAGTTGCTCTATATGTCCTCTTTGAGTTGGGAAATAAATGCAACCTCCCCCATGTAGGGGAGAATCAAACAAGGATAGAGAACTCCTATGAAAACTATCTGTCATTACATACCGTATTTTAAATTGATTATTTCTTGCTGGATTTAAGTGTCGTGGAACCAAATACGTTTGCTCACCTTAATTGCCAACTGTGAGAAGTGTCCTAAATCAACAAACATAGACTTGTCACCTACCAATCATCCCTGATATTCTTCAATATAAGCACATAAAATAAAATTTCTTTTGTAATTAAGAGCTAAAGATCTTTTGGTTTCAGCTGTAGTGCCATCCATTTGTTTAAGCTCTTTTTATGTTGATGTGTAGTAGGTGGATCGTTGCCCCTCTCTATCTATCATGCAAGGGTTGTTGTCCTTGTGGCTAATTCATTGCCATCTTGTTGGTTGTTTTCTTGCGGGGTGACGTGGGTGGTGATACGCTGAAGTTTTAACCAACGGTGTCTTTTTCTTTAATTCACCACTTAATGGAGCCTAATTGGTAGCTGGTACATGTTGTGGTGCCTACTGTTGTTTCTTATCTTCCAATATTACTTCAACCACTGAGTCCTCATCTGATGTATCAGTACCTGTAACATTTTTTGCTTCAGCGTCCTTGGATTCTCCTTGTTTTTCTAGTACCTAGTTTGATGTTTTTGTTTGGTTATTGGCCATTAAAGGCTCATCATATGATGTGTCAGTGTCATTAAAGATTTGTGCTTCTGCCTCCATAGTCTTTACTTGTGTCTTAATAGAAATATCCTGTAATTTTATTTTCTTCTTTTTATACCAGAGTTTCGTGAATTTCTTCTGCATATTAATATTAATAGTACCCACAGATTCCATCCAAGGATATTTCAAAACAACATCCATGTTATCCATATCTGAAATATAAAAATCACAATGCAACACATACTTATCCTTAGAAAGCTTCAAACCTTTATAAACTTGAACATCCTCATCATCAACCTATGTGTTTTCAATGTGTTTTGTTGAAACTTGCAATTTTTTGCCAAATTAACATTGATAAAATTATGCTTGCAGCTAGCATTTATAGACACAATGATATTCTCCTTCTGAATACATCCATGAACCTGCAATAAGGAGATACCAATAGAAAATAACACTTTAGGTTTCTTGGTTTCCTTCTTTCCTGTAAAAATAAAATCTTTGCTAGGTTGTGTGCCTATATGTCTGAGCTTAGTAAGAGGATCCAAAAAAATAGATTTAGGGTCAAACCGGTCACAAATGGATTTTGCAAACATCTCCCAAGTAATTGTCCTTGGATAACATTTAGAATGTGACTACCACCATTGTCATCTTTCTTGGTCCAAGTAAATGGATGCCACACGTAGTTTAGTTTCATCATCTACGATGTGATTCAAAGTGAAATATTCTCTCATTTGTGCCAGCCATATTTCCAGATTAGAGCCATCAAATTTGTACATCTTCATCGAATTTCGATCTAAGAACTGGAATTTCAGATTCGCGCTGCAGCTGTCTTGCGTTCACAATTTTTTTTGAAAAAGAACTCATTTTAAATCAGCGATATCTACCTCATCTGTACTCCGATTCGACTGATTTTCTTTTTTTTGAAATTGGGTATATTTTCACAAAGAAATTAGATCTACAATTAGATTATGCAAATATTGGCCCAAAACATATCAATCTGATCTGCAAACTCGCCACCCCTAAAAATGTCTACAACGCAGCTGATTTTCAAATGAGCGATATGTCCCTCATCTAGACGCCGATTCGATCGATTTTTTTTTTCAAATTGGGTATTTTTTCACAAAGAATTCATATCTACAATTAGATTCTACAAATATTTTCTCAGAACATATAGATCTGATCTGCAAACTCGTTACCCTGAAAAATATCTGCAACACAACTGATTTTTAAATCAGTGATATCTCCCTCATCTCGACTCTGATTCGGCCGATTGTTTTTTTCAAATTGGGTATTTTTCACCAAAAACTCAGATCTGCAATTAGATTCTATAGGTTTTCCACCAGAACGTACAGATCCGATTTGCAAACTCACCACCCCGAAAAATGTCTACAACACAGTTGATTTTTAAATTAGTGATATCTCCCTCATCCGGATTGTAATTCGGCCGATTTTTTCTTTTCTTTTCTTTTCTCTCTTTTTTTATTTTATTTTTATTTTTGTTTTTATTTTTTCAGATTGGTTTTTTTCCCAAAAAACTTAGATCTGGAATTAGATTGCAGATTTTGCTCCAAAACATACATATCTGATCCACAAACTTGCCGCCCCTAAAAATGTCTACAAAAGAGCTGATATTTAAATCAGCGATATATCCCTCATCCAGACTCCTATTTGGCCGATTTGTTTTTTCAAATTGGGTATTTTTTTGCAAAGAACCCAGATCTGCAATTAAATTCTGCAAATATTTCACTACAGCATACAAATATGATCTTCAAAGTTGTTGCCCCAAAAAGTTCCTGCAAAAATAATAAAAAAAAAATCTTCTTTGCCCAAGAAACTGCTCTGATACCACTTTTTATAGATCCGACCTGAAAATATATGAGAATACAAATATACCCAAGAAATAATAAGATATAAATAGATAGAAATGCTTCACTTTATTAATAGAACCCTTAAGGTAGAGCAACACCATACATTCACTCCTTAATGAAGGAGAACACTCCATAAGCCATACACCTATTCATACAATAATCCTTGACCTCTCTCAATGGGGAGTCTTTAGCCTCTATATAGGTCTCATACATACAATACCATGGATCATTACCATGGTTCCCTCAATACCATCTATCTAATTCCATGAGCTTATTACATTATTGCTAACTACTTATGGTCCCTTACATAATATGGTTTAACCAACTTATTTATTACTATATCCCATCCCATTATTACAATATTCCCTTCGGTACGTCCCTCTCTACCCCATATTATCCCCCCTATGTATACTACATGATTCAATTATATTAGCATCCACTCTCTCAAATTTTTTTTTGTAGAGTACTAAATATCTTACATAAATAATCACCTCCATTTGAAAAGATTCCTATAAGGGAATTTTGTAAACCTTGACAATCATTCGCTGAAAACATTAATTTAACTTTTTAAAGATTTTGTAAGACATACTAATAAGCTGGACTAGCTTGGATCCTTTTCTCGTAGGTGATTTATAGAAAGTTAAAACAAAAAAAGACAAATATGTAATGCAAAAGACTATTCCTCTAAGAGACTCTCAGCCATCCACTTTGTTCTTACAAAGGATATTAAACATGCAATAGGCTCAGATGGCTCTGAAAACCTTAGCCACAAATTTAACAAAGGGCATTGTACCTGTAGAATGGGTAAGCCTTTTTCCCCTTTTAACGCTCATCTTGAAATAACCCTAACGCTCAAAAATTTGAGTAAGGATTAATTAAACTCAACTCAAGGTAAACAAGTTGAGACAATGTCGACAACCTTAAAGGTAAACAAAAAAACTTACCCGTTAAAGCAGATAGGGGGCATAGAGACACAAAAGATCGCATGAATTTGCATGCCAGAATATGAATAATGGTTTTGCCTCTAGAACATTGTTTAACCAATATAAATATGAAAGCTTTTTTTTGGTCATGGAACCAAAGACATTTGGTCACCTTAATTCACAACTCTGAGAAGTGTGCCAAATCAAAAAACATAGCCTCAGCTCCTGTCTACCATGAATAATATTCTTCAATATAATCACACGAAATAACGTTTCTTATGTAATTAATAACTAAAGAGTCAAACGAGAATGCCTCTCTCTGAAAACCTTAAAGAGGGAAACCTATAATGCAAATGACTATGCCTCTAAGAAACTCTGAGCTATCTACTATGTTCTTCTGAAGGAAGCTAAACATGTGTTAGGGTGAGATGGGTTTGAAAATTTCTACAACCTTAAACGAAAATAAATAACTTACGAGTTAAACTTGCAGATAAGAGGGATAGAGAAGCAATGCATGGCATGGGTTTTCACTGTAGAATGGGTTCAAATGGGTTTGTATCTAGAACCTTGATTAACCAACATAACGGGTATGGGAACAACCGTCTCAGAAACCCTTCGAACTACCTTCAATCCAATGATTTGACATTCTCCAATAGTCTACGATATAATCCAATGGTTCAGAATGATGACAGGTGTGAAATACTTCTCAAAGGGAATGTCTTACGACGTAAATATACATATCAGATTAAAATATAAAACATATAAATAGTACTTATAAATTAATATCTTTTTTACCGTATAAATTAAAATAATATATGACATATAAATGTTACTTAAAAATTAACATCCATTTTAACATATAAATTAAAATAATGATTGCATAAACATCTTTAAATTTAATTAATAAGTGATAAAAATTTAATATTTTACAATATAACAAGAATATACCGAGAAGAGAAAGATAGAAAGAGAGAGGGAGAGAGGGAGATGAGGGAAGAAAATCATAATGCCATGGGATAACACCATGGTTTATCAATACTATGGGCCATATATGCTTTTCATTATTATGTTACAGATCTAGGCTTTTAATTATTCAATTACAATAACATGGGCCAATACCATGGCTTATCAATACCATATGCCAAAAAAACATAACTTATTTCAAAATCAAAATATTTTTCAAATACTTTATTTTAATTTAATTTTATAACATTTTTTAATTAAATCTAAAATGAAAAAGGTTATAAGTACTATTGAGGTATATCTAAACCCTCCATCCTCACAAGTACTAAAAATATCCCATAGAGAGGATAGATGCATTTTAACCAAGAATCAAAGTAGAGAGAGAAAACAAAGTGACTAACAATGATAGAGGAAAGAAAGTGCATAATTCTTTTAAGTCTTTTATTATTGTATTTTCTTTGACATGATTGATCCAAAATATAGATTTAATATTTAACAATCAATTATATATATTTTTAATTTAGATACTTTTTAAAATATAATACAATAGGATCATATTTAAGAGAGATAGTGAGATGGAAGGGGAATAGAGTGGGGGAGAGAGACAGATGCATTGATTTTAGTGTAGATGTTGACTTCTGATTTGATACAACTAGATTTATGATTTACATTAATTTAGAAGTAATTAGATTAGTAATGTGCATTTATTTTAGTGTAAGCACATCTCTTCCCCCTCCATCTATATCTCTATCTCCAATTTTCTCTCCTTCTTTATCTCTTTATATCGCCCCCCAAACATACACACTCTCTCTCCACATCTATCTATATATCTCTCTCTCCATCCTTTTTCCACTCCCTTTCTCTCTCTTTCCCTTCTCTCTCAACACTTCTCTCTCATATCTATATCTTTTCCTCACCCCCAAAACATGAAAACTCTCTCTTACTGTGTGCACATAAACATTATTCATGAAGTGAATTGATTTATTTGTTAAAATAATTCAACCATAAATACAATACTTGAATTTTTATCTTAAATAAAATGTTCTCTTACCCAAAATGTCTTCTTCTTAAAACTATAAATTGTTCGTAATTCACTATATTCTTATTATTCAAATTTTCTATTGTTCAACATTCTTACATTGTCACTTTGCACTTGAACATTTTATTTCATCATTTTTCATCATTCATGTTACTGAGAGTCTCTCTCATATTAACAAACTTAAACAAAGTTAAAGTTAAATTGACCTATTAAACATATTTAGCATATTTAAAATAATCAAAATAATTATATGTTCAACAAATTTTGTATGAATCCACACGACTGAAACCAGCGTAGATCCATCTTAACTTCAGATCTATCAAGATTCTAGAGGGATCAAATCTCTCAAGGTGCAAACATTTCCTCAAGTTTTGCACTAAAAAACAAGTTTGCACCTCAAGATATCTAATCCCTCTCGGGGCTTGATAGATCCCAGGTTAAGATGGATTTAAGTTGGTTTGCAAAACTAAATCATCATGAACCATTAGATATGTAAGAACTTCTCATCAAATCAGTATGAAAGTCTAATCAAGCATATAATCCAAATCCTTCATCAAGTCATTATCAAATTCTAATCAAGCGTGTAATCCAAATCCTTGATCCAAATCCATGGATCCATAGATGACGAGTATTATGCAAAAAATATTATTTTGTTTGGACATTCAAAGGTTTAGTTGTTGCACGTGTGTTTCTTACATTTTCACTTATGTTTCTTGCAAATTAAAAACTAAAAAATCAATTATATTTTTGTGAATTAAAAGCTATAAAATCAACTATACTACTATGTTGCTTATACATCCATGTTCTATAATTTCTACTCTTTTTTTTTTTTTTTATCAATTAAAAAAAAAATTAGTTTCACAATCATTAAAATCTAAATTAACACTTAGGCCTCTAGTATTCATATTTTTGGTAATTCACATCTCAAAAATCTATATTTCCAATTTTAAAATCTAATGTGCAAATAATCCTTCAGATCATTTAAGGAAACTGAATTAAGATGCGAACACTCTTCCTTTCCTAAATTTACATGTAGCTCCTGCTAATGTCTGTAGTGCGATGCAAATAGCTATGTTTATGGTAATAATGGTGGATTTGAAATCAGTGACTACCAAAGATTGCAACGATATTTCAGTCAAAAGCTCTGAACTCTAATGTATGTAGGGTTCTTCAAATTTAATCCATGATCTATCTCGAATTTGAATCTACTTAGAAAATCATTCTGTGGTTTTCGATATTTAACAATTTTAGATATATTTAAGTGCCATTTCTGCTTTAGAATTACATTGATACTTGTAAAACAAAGAAGCTCGCTTGGAGTTCAGCTGGGCCATGAAGATCTCTACTCTAAAAATTATGTGAGATGTATGCTCCAATGTTGAATCATCGAACATAAATCAAGTAGATATTCCAGTTATAAGACATCACAATTTTAGATATAGTTAAGTGCCATTTCTACTTTAGAATTACATTGATACTTGTAAAACAGAGAATCTCGCTTGCAGTTCAGTTGGGCCATGAAGACCTGTACTCTAAAAAATTGAGTGAGATGTATGTTCCAATATAAAATCATTGAACGTAAATCAAGTAGATATTCCAGTTATAAGACATAAAGTATATATTCCAGTTACAAGTTTCAAAAATTCCCATAACAAAAATTATGCCACTAGAAATTAGAAATTCTGACACTTGGCCATGTTTTATAGTTTGTTGTATTGGAGCGTACTACATCACTAAGCTTTGCCAAACATCTTGGAGACCAACTTCTTAAAAGTTACATAGCACTATAAATTACTGTATAATTTCCAACTGAAAGCATTAGCATATACTAATGTTGTTTCTCACAAATGATCTCCAAGCATGCCCCATGAAGGCAGAAATTGGTCTCATGACAATTAATGGGTCTGAGGTCTCCATTTTCTGTGTAATAACTTTTATCAATTTGTTTAACAAGATTAGTAATATATGTTTATATATGTCTATCAAATCAATTTTGTTTATTAGGGTTACAAGATTTGTATGAAAACCGATGAGTTCTCACATTGAGAAAATTTCATAGGTAACATGAAAAAGAGGTCAAGAACACTAAAATAAGATAAACAAAGTTTTAAGCTAGTGAAATGTTAACAAATTATTTTTTTAAATTAAAATAAAAGAATATTTTAATTATTTATAAAGTTTTAACTTTATAATTTGTCATGGCCAATGCAAAATTAATAGTAGTCAACATGAAAATACATTTCTAGAGCCTTATCTAGAGAGAAACTAGTAATATTTTTTTAATTATTTATAAATTTAAACCTTATGACTTTCCATTTCTAGAGTCTTACTTAGAGAGACCAGTAATATTTTTTTAATTATTTATAAATCTAAACCTTATAACTTGCCATGGCCAATGCAAAACTAATAATTGTCAACGTAGAAATCCATTTACTTCATTATACATATTAAGTTACTAAAGTTAAAAAAATTATAAGAAATAACTTAACTATAACTTTATTTAAAATAATTACTATTATTATTAATAATATAAATAATATATATATTAAACACAAATATCTTTAGAAAAAAACTTGTACAAGATTCTTAACCATCTATATTGACCCCACTTTGTTTTGGAGATTATAGACTTTATTATGATACCATCAACCAATACAATGGCTAATCAATACCACATGCCAAAAAAACCATAACTCATTTCATATAACATAGGTTTACATTACATTTCTTTTAATTAATGAACTTAATTAAAAGGGAAAAAAAAGAGTAGCTACTTCGAAAATAAATGTCTACTTTTGGTTTATGTAATTACTAAGAATATTTTAAAATATTCTATGGAGATAGACAGAGAAATCAATATAGGTTATAATCAAGAAAACTCAAGAAAAGGGAGAGGGGAGACTATAAAACACACCAATTGATAATATAATGGATGACAAGTTTCCAATATTGGTCCATCCTCTATCCTTTATTCCCCTTGTTGAGTTCTGACTCAGAGTTGGAACATGCATCTAATTCTGAAGCCTTTAGCCCGATCACTAGTGACTGCTTGGCTCGACACTCACTTTTGTTGTGAGTGGAGCTTTCCGCTTTTTTGGAACTCACACCAATTTCCACTGTCCTTTTTCAGCTTCACGACAATGTTCTTTGCTTGTGGCTTTGGTGAGTTGTCCTAGGCCGCCCCGCCTTGGCTTTGTCCTTTATTCTACGGTTTGGGGACACCTTTCCCTTACTTCAGATTTGCAAATCCAAAGTCTCATGTCTTTTGTTTAAACTTTTGCTCGATCTCGACGACATATCGGTATGTCTTTCTAAGCAAGGAAATGATCAGGAATTCTATTTCATCCTAGATGTACTTCTATAGCAAGCATTGGTATTTGAGTAACAAATGCTACTCCAAATCCTTGATACCCAACTTTGTGCAAAGGGTATGAAAAATATTGGTAAACTCTAGAAGGTCTTTGTCCCTTCCCTGCTGCAGCGTGGTCCACTTTATGTATTGATCCTCATAGCTTCTGACAAAGTATTACTGCTCCTTCATGGCAGCCTGGAATGAATTCCAAAAGGGTTCTATTGAAAACAGTGAGGCTATACTTTCATCCTTTTTCTTGCAGTAGGTTTCCCACAAGTCCTTGACTTGGGGGCGGCTTTGAGAAGAGCGAAAGTAATCTTTTCCCACCCAAAAAAACCATGAACAAAAAAATACCCTTCTAGCATATTTAACCATTTATCTACGACGTCTACATTTATATGACCCTCAAATATGGGAATGTCAAAGTTAACTTGTACCTTAAAGGGTGTGGCACTTCCAAAGTAGCTACTGAAAGTAGATGTGTTGCCCTTGGGTAGCCGCTGAAGGATCTGGGCAAAGTTGTCCATCATCACGTTACTTTGTCGCTCGAGGGCCTCTTTGAGCAATATTTTGATAGAATCTCCTACCTTGTCATCTTTCTTTTCATCTACCATTGGAGGCCATCGGGATTTGTGATGTTGGTGTTGCAAAGGTTCAACTAGTTCAAGCCCTGACTCCTTATATCCCAACCTCTTTAGGGACATGCACGCAAAAATAGAGAAAGTGCATACCACTCTGATACCATTGATCCAGATTTAGAAATGAACGCAAAAAAGTACAAAAATAAACACAAATACATAGATACAACAAAAATAATACTTGATTTTATTAATGGAGAATACTGAAATATGCTTACAAACATAAATGGAAATAAACTAGCTCGGGCGATGGTAGTTTATCTCTGAGAAGAGATGTGGTAGCTACATGCCTCTGAACTCCCTTACAATGAGGCTCAAGGGCATTTTTATTATTGAACAATAAGAGAAAACCCTAAACAACCAAAAACCTAACCTGAGGAGATGTAACACCAAGAGTTTATGGACCCTGTTGGGGTGAGTTGGACGATGAACTTCTCGGGGTCGCGACTTGGTCATATTATCTCCGTTTGACATGCATGATAACCCATTGGATAGATCTCTCTAAGGACTATGAAAAAAAGATGATATAAGACAAAAAGTCATTGGCAGTAGATTTCAAAAAAATGTTGTTTAGGGCCTCAAAATGACTCCGATCATTTTAGGACCCAAAAAACTTCTAAAAATAGTAAACTATGCTATAATTAAGGCAACTGGAAAACTGAAAGAAGAATTGGTGGGGGTCCAAGTGAAATTGGCAGGTGGCAACCAATATCCACCTACATCACTATATATTTTTTATTTATATGCAACATTTTTCATAATTTTGACATATGTATATTTCGATTTATATGCACATCCTTGTATGTCATCTCTGTGGAGATACTCTATGTACCCACTTGCATCTAGGAATTATCTAATCGTTAACAAAGAATTTGACAATCCCAAATTTACAAAAGCTAAGAATTTTTAATACAATATGAAAGCTAAGTTGAAAAAATATAAATATTTTTAAATTTTGAATCATTAATTATAAATAATTTAAACTTATACTATTATTTAAAATGCATATGACTAAGTAAGCCAATTTCAATAATTTTAAATATATATTTATTTAGTTGGATCTTTTAAATACAAATTAATTTTCATTTTTTAATATATTTTTCTATAATAATTATGTAAACTATAAATAACTTAAGACTAAATCATTACATTAACTTAATAACTTGAAATATCATCAGTAGTTCTTCAATTTTATCCTGCTTTCACTCTTCCTGTAAATCACCCAATTCTGAACGAAGAGAACAAATAACATCATTTTTAAATTTTTTAAGAAAAATATTGATTTATGCACTCATAACTTCTTCATTGGATGATCTGTATATCTCTATACCAACATCAAAACTCCTCATTGAAAGATTCCTCCAAATACCATATATTTGTTCAAGAAGATTTTCATCACATGCATGAGTATATGGGGGGGTTCTTACTAAACCAAAGAAAAAAGTTTAAAAATGTGTAGGAAAGAAACGAAAAATTGCAAGAAAAACTATGTGAAAAAGAAAACCAAATTAGAGCAAGTCACTAAGGTCAATCCCCTAAGCACCTCCCCAACAACGACACCAAAGTGTTGGGTGGAGTAGATGGTGTATTAATGGACCAAAATTTAATTTAAATATGAGTTTCTTGGGCTTTAAGACACAACATTGGAAATGAAAGACATATCCTTCACCAAACCTGCAAAACAAGACCCTAATTTGCCTAGAAATTGTTCACTCGTTGAGCTCTTGCAGTACTACAATTTTTCACTTTCCCCGTACATCCAAAAGAAAAGTGTTGTGCTCCTAGTTTAGGAATCAAATATGCGATCTTACATAAAGAGAGAAAATCATTCTTTGTTCTACTTCTTCAAATCGAGAGATGCCTCAAACCAAAGGTCCAAAACAACGTTTCAATCCAAAAGAAACATTTGCAACAGGAATGAAATAACAACACTCTTAACATAAAAACCAAGTTGGAATAAACAATGATGAAATACCAACAAATCCTCAACAAATATTGGTATAATATTTATTCCAAACCCATATCAATCAATCAAATCAAACAAAAGGATCAAAGAAGATAATCACTCACACTTGCAAACTAGTTCAAAGCTTATTAAAAAAATAAGTCAACCTTGATTAACTTACTTCCTTGGTCAGATATAAATTCTTGAAATATTATGTTGTCACTATTCTTCTGGAAAAGGCATAAGGAAAATACTATGTGGTGTTGTTGATGGTTTCTTGGAGATGATACATGCTTGTGACCAAACTTTGAAAACAATACAAGGTATGCACTAAAGATATGAAGCATTTCGGTTTATATATATATCAACTCTAGTCTAAATGTGTAAAGCCAAATAAATCGAGAACAATATTACAAACTTTGCAAGTTATAGTTTAATTTGACCACACGATATGAGTCATACATCCATTCAACAAAAGACTTTATAATTCACCAAAATGCTTCATATTTTCAACCATCATGACCATATAATGTGTTACCCTCAAACCCCCTACGACTCCCACCGCTACGTAATTTGTGCAATGAAGGGGGGCTCTGCGCCCCTTCTAAACCCCCAGTTAACTACGTGGGCTAGTCATGGAAAGAATATAACACAACCCAACATTCTCCCACTTGTTGTTTTCTTTCCACACGGGACCACAAGAGAACTTAATCATTTATCCAGCCCTGCAACACCCATTGTTTCTCTACACCAAGAGAACTTTTCAGAGCTCATAGATTTTGTCAATGCATCTGCAATATTCTTCAAAGTGTCCACCTTTACTAGCAACACCTTTTTGTCTTCCATCATATCCCTCACAAAGTGATACTGAACATCAATGTGCTTTGTCTTTGAATGGTGAGGAGGGTTCTTTGCCAAGAAAATTGCACTTTGGTTGTCACAGTCTAT